>APFE031184496.1:41418-78500 GCA_000404065.3 Pinus taeda | reverse complement strand
TGAACCCAAAACGAGGGATCAACACATCTGACGAGACGCCATGGTCCAAAACATAGGTTCAAGTTCCAAGATCTAACTGCCATGGACCAAAAGAATGATCCCCAACATATACGCGCTTTTGTAATGGATAATCCGCGTGTATACGCGTCTTCACCTAGATGAACCTGCGTATATGTCTTTTTCTACTTTCTGAGTGCCTAAACTGAGATCTGTTACCAAAGAAGGTTTCCATCAAGGACAACACCTGTGCCATAGCTCCAAACCTGTGCCATAATGCCAACACACCTCACACCTGGAGGTATGGCTGCATGTGTCCCTCTACTCACTTGGCTCGAAATTCCCCCTACTGGAGGTCTCTGCATGAACGGATGCCTCCACTCGGTCTCCTCTCGGCTTCTCCTGTTACGGCTGCTCCACAACCTCCTGAAGCTGCTTGACCAATTGTGGCTCCTCCACAATTGTATGAGACTTCTTTTGGCACTACAAGTTGAGAGGTAATGTACTCTCCCTCTCAACCACCAAGTCTCTAATAGTTTCCTTACTCCTCAAGGCTTTGCATGCATCTTCAACCTCAAGAGCATACAGGTTCTCTACCTGTGAACCGATCTGTTTCACCTGACCTGTGGTGATGTGTCTAAGGAAGACCTTTCCCTTACTGAAGACAACATCATAGCCTTTGTACTCCATCATTGCAATCGATACCAAGTTCTTCTTCAGTCCAGGCACATACTTCACATCTGTCAAGGTAATAAGAGCTCCATGCTCCTTTTGAAAAGCAATTGTGCCCATTCCTGAAACACTATACATTTCATCATTACCCATCTCGTTGCACATCTGGAGGTCTTTCTCCTCCAAGGTACTGAACAAAATCTTATCGTTGGTCATGTGGAATGAGGCTCCACTGTCAAGAAACCAACCACAACTCATCATTGATGAAACCATGCATGCGATGAGGGTAAAATTCAATTCGAACTAAGAGGCTAATGCCTCACCTTCAAATCCTTCCGAGGATCCCTTCTTGGATTTCTTCAATGGATAATTAGTTGCGTAATGGCCCACCTCATGACAATTAAAGCATCTCTTTTTAGATTTGTCAATCTTCTTCCCACCATGGGAATAACTCGAATTGGAATGAGAATCCTTCTCCTTCCCTTTCCTTGCCTTACTGGCTAAGGCTATATTTTCTTCATCCTCCTTGGATGAAGAACCATCTCTGGTGCTCCTCCTGATCTCCTCCTGCATCAGATCTGACCATAGTCATTCCCAATCTGGCAGCTTCTCTCTTCCATTCACTGAGCCTTGGTAGCTATGCCAGCTCTTAGGAAGACTGAGGAGAGCAAGACTCACCATATCATCATCAGTAGTCATGATTCCTACACTTCCAAGCTCATCTCTGCAGGTGGTGAGTTGTTCAGATGCGTAGAGATCATGTTTCCCTTTTCACACTTGATTTTCTGAAGCTTGTCCTTTAGTGCCAGCTTCCTATGGTCCTTGCTTTTCTGATATAGATCTTTCAATGTCTTCCACATTGAAAATAGAGTCTCCTTCCCATGGAGACTCGAGACAATATGGTCTTGAACTCCCTCCAGAAGAATCCTCCTTGCTCTCACTACACATTTCTTCCATTCTGCCAATTCTTGGGCATTAGCTACTGCTGTCTTGGGGACTTCTTAATCAATGTCTAATACCGCTTCCATGCAATCCTTGCAGGATATGTAATTTGAGCTGCCATACAGGTCATACTCGAGTCTCAAGCCATTGAACACCATTGGTGAACTTTGAGATGTGATAAGAAATCGATTTTGTACCTACAATCAACAACTTCAAACTACAAAATTCTCCCTTCTTTGTATATTGTTCTCCACTTTGATCACCTTTGCTTCGATACCATGTAGAAATTTCTCTATAGATCAACTAGATTGGATACCATGTAGAAATTTTGCTCTCTACACATCTTGTAGAGAAACTGTATATTACACTGATTATGCAATGTACTAAAGCAAAATACTCAATCCACTTCTACTATCAAACTTATGGAAGCTTAATAGATTTGAGAAAAGATCAAATAGAACACATATAACGAAGAAGAAGATTAAATCACACATGAAACATAGAAGAATACTTTGGGGAAAGCCTCAGCTAAAAACCCCGCTATCTGTATTATGATATAAGTGGAAATATCTCAGGATTACACAAAGCTTTAGCTCACAAGCTGTCCAACTCTCAGTACAATCCCTCACTGCTGCTCATAGACAAAATAGACAACACATATGCCTTCCTTCAATCCTCCAACCCTCCTATTTCCTTGCGTAGTTTCTCCTGGGTCCTCTAGCTGCAACCTGTGTAATTCTCACCTCACACACAACACTGACCTCTGAAATAACTGCACAATCCTAAAGGAGGAGTTAATTCCTTCTACATGGATGAGTTTCCTTTATAGGAAAATTCCTCCAACTGATAGTACAATATCCCTATCTTTAATCTCAACTTGGTCTTTGTCTGCACTAACATGCATGAGATATTTATGAGAGAATATTCAGTTATCTAGAGAACACTAGTTACATGCATGCATGCATTAACTGACTGAACTCACAATTAGTTCCTCAAATTGTTTGGAACTAATTTAACTAGACATAACTCAGTTAATTGAGCTAACTAATTACAACTCAAATAGAACTCATCCTTATCTCCTTAATTAAGGGATAACTTACTCAATCAAAGGGATAACTATTGCATGTCTTGACTTCATGTTTAATTTTCTTGAACTAATTAACTCAAGATGAATTAATTAATTATTTTTCAAACAGCTAGTGAGACTAAATTCGAATTTTAATTATCAATTTTGATTCAAGGACAAATCAAAATTGGAATATATCCCGAAATGCTATTCATAGCAATGTTATTTTTAGCATTTCTATTTTTTGCTATTTCCAACAGAGTTGGAGTATATCCTGAAATCTTATTTATAGCAATGTTATTTTTAGCATTTCTTATTGTTATTTTCAACATATATAAAGTGAATTTCTTAGTTGAATTACCATCATAGATATACATATCACCAAATCTACAGCTAATGAAAGCATCAGCTATAGCCAGCGAAGGTCTTCCTAATATAAGTGGATGTCCTCCTAGATTTCTCTTTGGGGTTAGGATCATAAAATCAACAGGATACTCCAAAGAGTCTAAGGACACTGAATTATCTTCCAACACACCATCTGGTTTTATTACAAATCTATTTGCCAATTGAAGTAATGTAGGTGTATAAAGAAGATTGGGAAGTTTGAGTTGTTCCATGGTTTGTTTGTTCATGATGTTTATTTCTGCTCCTCAGTCAATCAGTGTATTTGGGATTTCAAATCCATTTATATGTGTTTTTACAACTAGACTTCTTAGATCTACATATTTTTGTATGGCAATTGTTCCCATCATTATGTCTGCTATTTTTCCTGCTAGGTGAATTCTTTTTACTTCTTTTGTTTTTCTTCCTGGTTTCTTCATGCTCAACGCTTTTATTGTTTTAACTAGAATTGGAATTTCCTTAATGGCTTGTAACAAAGGGAATTTGATACAGAAATTTTTCAATTCATATAGAAAATCATAATTAGGCAACATAATATGCTTTTCTACCCCTCTATCAACTTGTAATCTTTGTGGAAAAGGAGGTGTAGAAGTAGATACTGGTTGTTGCTCTATGATAGGAGTTGAGTTTATTGGTTCTTTCTATTTTTCATTTTCAGTGTTTTGGTTTTGAGGAGATGTTCCTTCAAAAAATTTATTTTGCTATAGAGAATCTTCCTCAAAATTGTCTTATTCTTGAATAACCACAGAAGGTTTTTTCTTTTCTAATATCCTACCAGATCTCAATTGGACATCATCGAGATCTAATGGAGTGATCATGTAAGTTGGAAATTGTTGTCCTTCCACCATTTAGGTATTCTGGGGATTTTTATTATTGGGGTTAGGTAATGGTTGGGTAGGTAACAAATTTGGTGTTTGTGGAAATGGCAGTGAAAGTTGAGGGTTTTGGTTTTGAAGTTGGGGCTATAGATTTTGTTGAGGAATTTGTTGGGGAGGATAGTTTGGATATGATGGAGGATATTGATAGTATGGAGAGAATCTTCCATAAGGATTCTTCATTCCTTGAGCCCAAGGTTGAGTTTGAGATTGAGATTGAGGCCAAGGTGGTTGCCAAGAATTCCAATTTGGACGGGGCTGCATATACATTTGGTTGTTAAAACCCTGATTTTGCTGCCCTTGCCAAGGCCTTGTAGAGACAAAGCAAGAGACTCTGTTGGATTTGAAAATATTTCTCCTTGAAAAACAACCTTAAGACCAAGGATTGAAGGATTTTTTGAACAAATCACACAAGTCTCTATGACTTTTGCATCTAAATGGAATTCTCTTAAAGTGTGCTTATTTATGCATTTGGGACAGAAAATAGCTAGAGCAACAACCTTGGTTTTCTGCTTTTTTTGTAACTTAAGGGTGTTTATCTATTCACTAAGGCTCCCTAGAATATCTATTTTAAATTTATCAAGCATGTTTCTAATTTATTCCCTAGTCATTGATCTAGTCGTAGATTTATTCACCCTAACAAGAGAAGGATCTCTTGGATCTTTCCCAGTTTTGGATTTTCCTCTTGAGAGATGAACACATAATTCTCCTATGTCACTTAAGGGGAGTTGAGAGATATCTCCCTTCCCCATCATGTTAAGGATATCTATCCACTCATCTCTAATGGCTTTTAATAGAAGAGATTTTAAAGTATATTGATCTAAGTTATCCATTTTTTCTCCTTTTAAGTTATAGTTGAATCTCTCAATTAAATCCTCTAAATTTTCATCCTCTCTATGCATCATTTTGAACACTTCATCTTTGTGATTGATAGGCATGCAATAATCCAAATACCTGTCCAAAAACCCTTTCTTCATGTCATTCCATGTTCTAATGGACTGAGTGACCAACCCCATGAACCATTTTAAAGCAGCTCCTTTCAACGTTGAAGGGAAAAATTTGAGTTTTTGAGTGTCTTGTAAATAATTGTAAGTTCTGCACAAGAATTCAAATTCAAATAAGAAGGTTACCGGGTCTTCACTTTTTAATCCATGAAAATTTGGGAGGACAGAAGGTGAGATATTTTTCATTGTGGGATATGTTTCTTCATAAACTATAGGGAATCCAAAAGAATTATAAACTTTCCTATTTCCTCTACCTCTTCCATTATTTCCTTTGCCTTCTCCATTATTTCCTCTACCTCCTTCTCCACCAAACAATGAGAATTCTCCATCCTCTCCTCCTTCTACCATTATAGTTTCTTCAGAGTCAATATAATATTCAACCTGCAACATTAATTGCTCTTCCTCTGGTTCCTATATTAATGGTATGTGGAAGAGAGGCTCTACTTATTCTTCTCCACTAGGTATTCTTAATTCTTCAACTAAAATATCTTCCCCCGTGGAGGTGAAAAAGGCTACTCCTTCTGTTGGAGATCCAAGATTTTCCTCCTCTAGGACTGCCTTAGTAGATGAAGTAGGAGATCCTCTTGCTTGAATTTCCGACCTTAGACGTTTAGGAGGTCTATGGCTAGCAATATGAGCTTGAGATGGAGGTGTATCTCTTCTTATTCTTGGTGGAGTAGGTGGTGTTGTAGGAATTGAACTCCTACCTCTAGCTATAAATCTACCCCTAGAGTCTCTTTCTCTACGCATATCATTTTCTTTTTGAATGTAAGAGATAAGGTTACCTAATTACACTTCCCCGGCAATGGTGCCAAAATTTTCAATCAATTTAGTGTCCTAAATTGCTTGCATGAATTATCAACATAGGTTTGTAGATTGATGAAGTGTGATGCACTATATGTGCTTAGTTAACTTTTCTCTTACTTCATTGTTTTGTATTTTTATGTTCATTTTGGGGGTTTCTGTTCTTTGATGTCTAAGAATATATAATCTATGAGATATTTACATGGACATAATGATTTTTTAAAGTAAGGATAGGTTCCTAAGTTAATCTAATCTCTTAAAAATGGAGCAAGAATCATTAGAGAAACAGAGCATCTATCTTATCTACCATTTAGTCCGTAGTAGTCTATAACGCGACTTTTTGAAAGTTTTCCCGGCGGATTTTTCCGGTCAAAATCCGGCAGCAATTCATTGGAATCCCAAGTTTGATAGCTATTTTTTGCACAATCAATGGCTCCCAGGGGTTTTTCAGGGTGCTGAATCCAAATATGCAGTTAAAAAACCATTTTAACTGCTAAAAATCAAGATTTAACCTCATTTCTTCCGCCGGATTCCGTCACCGGAATCTCCAAAAAATCGCATTATAAACAACTCCATTTAGTCCTAATCCATGGATCTAATTCTTAAAACCAAAAGTAATACTGATGCAGAAGGTAATTCAATAATTGCATTCATTTAGCCATTAAACCATTCAATTTTGGAACATGATAGAATAAATCTCCTTGAAATTATTTTTTGGAATGTCAATTGATGCAACTAAGTAATGACCTGAAAACAGAAAAGAAAAGATGGCAGATTGTAAAACTGACAATATGCTGAGTAAGCTCAATCACTGCATGAATTATATATTCAACCAATTAATTTAGAATTTTCATTATTTCGAAATTGTTTTGAGAACATCTATTAATACAGATAATTGACAGTTCAATGCTAAGAAAATGAGTAATCAAAATAGTAAGAAGCTAAGCAACTATGTATTCTCGTTTCTTCATTTTTTCATTTAGTCATTTCTCATACAATATCTTAGAAGAATAAGACTTGCAAAGTTGTGATTGTTATCCTTACACTATTGGTTACAAAAACCATGTAATCCCTAGTAGCTTCTAACTACTTTTCGGTCTCATTTAACCAATATTTATAGAAAAACAACATAACTATCTAAGAGAAAATCTTGTTACAGGTGGCTTGATCTGAATCTATCATGACTATTTATAGAAAGACATGCTACAAATGGGTTAATTCAAATTTTACTGAGACTATTAAACTTCTAAATAGCTACCGGTGGCCTGATCTGCATTAACTCCTCAACTTCTGATCAACTACAAGTGGCTTAATCTGCATTAATTCTTCAACAGAACTTTTAGACTCCTGATTAACTACGAAATATCAAGAGTCCTACTGCTACTAGATAATGTATTTGACTCCATCTTTGACCATGACTTTAGGCATGCTTTTCTATCGATCTGGATCAAGTGAGTAGGATAGAATCCATGTAGAGATGATTTTGGAGATGCCCATGCGGCCCAGTTCTTCATTTGATACCTGTAACCTGCCAAACCATGAGAGTAGCTAGGGAACCCACAGTTAGCTACAGAATAGGCTATGTTCTGTAGCTAATTTGCAAAAATCTATTAAAATAGCAAGAACATGAAAATATAATATGGTGATCATTTTAATTCTTTCCTAAGACAAAATATATCATTTATCATGATTGGATCTATAGTCTTGTGAGAAATCAAGAGAAAAAGGTGAGAAAATATGTCAAGGGAAAGGTAATTTTGAGGTTCAACAGGCTAATGGCTACATGGTTTACTTTCAAATCTTTTGCATTTTCTCGTGACCTCTTTTGCATATCATGCAATGACACTACTTCCTTATGCAAGGTGATCATCTCCTTATAAAGTTGCCTCATTGTGTCTCCTAATGCCTGGATTTCACCACATACTGTAGCTTGAAGTTCTTTCAAATAAGGATTTGTGGAAGGAAATTGTTGAATCTTGGATTAGAGATGTTCTACTTGTTATCTTGCAACATCCATATTTTTAGCCATTTTCCGATTTGTTGTCATCAAGAAATATGTATTTTCTTATGCATCTCCTCAAAAGCCAAGTTTGTTGCAATGATTGTCTGTGGATTCATCTTGGTGTCGCTAACAATCACCCTTTTAGTGTTGATAAAATATGTTATCACCTAGATTGAACCTTAGGCTGAAGGAAGGCAATGTCAGGGTAACCACAAACCACGCTTAGCCAAGTAACTAGCCCTACTAGGCCAGGAAAGGGATCTCTCCGTAAGGATCTCAGCCAAGATGACTAGATCAGGAAAAGGATATTAGGCTAGGTATGGTAGCACAAGGTTTGATTTGATTTTGAAGGGGTTTTGCTAGATCAGGAGGAGTCGGACAGTTAGGGCTAGGGAATTAGGTCAAAATTGTAGGGTGTTTAATGGGACAAGGTAGGCATGAGGTTTAACACTCTAGGGCTTGATGGGTGAGGTGTTTTAAGACTGGTGAGAAGCTAGGAAGAGCATGTGATTACCATGGATCCTTCCTAGACTGTAAAAAACATAATAATGGTGAATATTTCCCCAAAGCAGAGCAGTGATGTTATGGATTCTACCTAACAAATTGAAAACATTCACTTAGAAGCTATGAAATGATTAATGAAGTACACATAACATATTAACATATGATCACAAGAGAAGAAATTGAACTAAACTCCATACCACATGAATCCCAAAGAAATAGCTGCAATTTTTATTAATCTACTGCTAATCTTCTACAAAATGATGTACAATCAAGGCATAAGCATCCAGCTGACTCCAACCCTTTACAATGAGAAAGAAGAAGAAGATATAGGCTTTGTTTCAACCTCCTCCCATCCTCAAGGGTCGAATCCCTAAGAAAAGGAGCTATTCTAACCAACACTGAACAAGAAACAGGAATATAGGCATCTTAACAACTTGCCTCTAAAAGTGAAAAACAGATTTATTTGAGCTCAAATTGACTTTTAATGTAATGAATCTACCCTCTACTACTAATTATCCATCCTATTTACAAGCCAATTCATAATTTACATCATTCAAACATCCTCCATGGGAAAAATTCCATGAACACAGTAAAAACATAGAAAATTAGCCACCCTATGCAAAATTTTCCCTACGTGTAATGCCACTAGCCCAACACACAGAGCCCCTTTCAGGTCCCTTTTGGAGGCCTTCCCCACATCCAAATTGAGCTCATGATAGCTATATGGAAAGGTATTCAAGTATACATTCCAAAATACCTAGAATTACTTCATTTTAAGCTCATTTGACCCCTCAAACGTTGATTCTTCCAAGACTGCTTCTGTGCGTCCAAAAAGTGGCAGAAATGTCATTTTTAGGGTGTTTTTTGACCCTTTGGTGGACCAGTTCTACCCCAAAAGCTTAGAAAATACATAGGGTACATGTAATCATCATTATAAATCCAAAAATGCAAGCCATTTGTCCATTGGGTGTCCCTAGGAAAAGCGCAGTGCCACCAGCGCTACGCATTGAGCCAGATTTTCTGTGTGTGCAATTTCCAAAATTTGTAAAAAAACAAATCTTCTAAAAACCTAAAAAAGTTGGTGAGTAGCACCACTATCAAGAATCTTGATGAGCTAAGGAAGCTTCAGCAAGTAAACTAAGCCTATCCTCCTCTTTTTTGCCCTTTAGAGCCCGCCTTAGCCTAGCTTTCATCTTTTTGACCCTCATGTTACAAATTTTGTTTTGGGTCCTGTAATGATAGGCCATGTTCCTGATCATCTAGTTATCCCTATTGGCCTTCTGTAACAACTTCTCTAGGTGCAAATTGACTCTCTCAAGCCAAGTCTCTATCATCCTCAATTTCCTTCTTAATAGGAGACAAAGTGGCTGGCACCTCCTTGTCACCTTTTCGTTTTACCTTGAGAAGTTCTAGCTCCATGAGGACCTACTTGTCACTCAACTTCTTGTTCTTTTGTTCCAAATATGTGATGACATACTTGTACCTCTCAAAATTGTCCATCAATGCTTGGACTTGAGCCTTCTTTTCCTGTATGTTAATGTCCTTTATTGTTTCTTCATCCTGAGGCTCTAAGTCAATTATTTCCACGTCATGATGAGTATAATGTTGCTCTGACTCATCATGCGATGTCAAATCAAAGTCTCTCTCTTTCTCCTCATCATCAAAACTTTCCTCCAGCATCTTTTGTTTCCCTTTATGTAGCTGCTACACCTGTACCTGTTGTGTTGATGAATAAGGCAAAGCCCCTTCCGCATCCTATGGAGGAAGCATTTGCCTATGGGTTGATGAAGAAGGCAAGGTCCCTTCCACATCCTACAGAGAAAACACTTGCCTATCAGCTACAAACAATCTCCTTGTGCCCCTCTAACTCAATAGCTCTAGTCTCTTTGGCCTTCTCATCTGTCTTCACCTGAGCATTGCTAGAAGGTCCCCCTGATTCTTGAGACAATGGTGGAGGAATTTGAGGACCCCTGAAGATGTCATGAGCAATGAATGTCTCCCAAAAAATGTTGAGGAGGCTAAGATGATTAATCACAATCATCTTGATCATGGAATAATGATAGAGACTGCTCATCTGCTAAGGGTATGGCTTTTTCTGCACAAAATGGGCCATCTTCTCAATATTCCTGAACAAGAAATAAGGGAGGTTTAACATCCTCACCCTAGTAAAATACATGAGAAGCCTGATGTGATAAGTGTACAACCTGGAAAATTTGCCCTCACAAGTGAAATATTTCATGATGATTTTCATCATGGGGGCATACTTGTCCTCAGGGAATCTAAAAGGAAAAGGTATTTTCACCTCATCTCTATACCTATGTTTGATATAAGGCTCATAGTAATGTTCATCCAGGTCCTGTGCCTTGTACCATTTCTCCCCTACATCCATAATCCTGGTTGCATCCACAATAATGGAAGGTGAAACTGTAAATGTCACCCCAGCAAGAGTCACCTTGTTGTCCTGAAGATGAGCTACAAAAAGTCTGGTGAGCTTAGGGTGGTGATGAATTCTCTCTACCTGCTCACGGAACTCATAGCACCCTTGATGTCTGAAAAAAGTGACAGCTAACCGAGAGGCCTACAATACTCTAAGGTTTGATGTCTCCTCCCTAATAATTCTGCCTCCCTTGTGGGGTTTTCTCTGATGCTGAGGTCTATTTGTCGAACTGTCACTGCCTGTGTTTTCCTCCTCCTCATAGTCTTGGTCTTCTCTGTCCATGTTTGCAAGGTTTTAGGTTGTACACTCCAAGAAAAGGGATAAATGGAATGAGTAAGAGTGATTTAGGAGTGAGGGAATGGGAGATGACCTTATGAGGTAATTTCGTAGACTAGATAATGAAGGGAAGGATATGAATTATGAAAGTGAGGGAGAGGGGTTTGAGCCGTTTTTGAAATATAACTTGTGGGATAAAGGATGAGGGGGTATAGATGTTATGGAGAGATGTATGGAAGGGGTTTAGGGTTTAGTGATAAGTGGGGGTAAAAATAGAAGGGATTAGGGTTTCTAGAATGTCATGGAGGGAGAAAGTAGGGTTTCATATTTGGCATGGTAAATTCCTTCAAACCCTACAATTACAACTTTAATGATGAGGTAGAGGTAGCACACTTACTTGTTCGAGAGATGAAAGGGTTGTTTGGAAGTTTTTATGAAGTTTGGAGGTTTTCTAGTCTTTCTTCTCAACGCGTAGTGCCACCTCTCAATGCGTAGCGTAGGGTAAATTTGCACTACAGAAACCTCCAGACGTGTAGCGCCTAGCTTAGACGCATAGCACCACCTCCTGAACGCGTAGCGCCAATTCAATCAAACTTTTGACTGCCTTCCCAATGTCCAAATTGAGTGTAGGATAGCTCGTTAGAACACTTGTTAAGCCTAATTTCCATAAAATCTTGAATTTTGCAATTTAGAGCTCATTTTCCTTACCAAACGCTCAATCTACCAAGATTGGTCAAAATGAATAGAATGAGGCTACAAAAATGCAGAGTGTTGTTTCAATAAACTTTTGTAGGTCTTCATCAACTCCCAGTTGAGCTCATGATAGATCATTGGAAATATATCTATGTCTAGTTACCATTTGACTCATCAAGAAAGTCATTTGGTCACTCTAGCTGGGATAACGCTTGATTTTCCCAAGGCCACTCCAAAAGTGCATCAACTCTCCTGAGGCAAATGATGTTTTGGACATTTCTCCCAAACCGTGAGGACTGTGTAAACACTCAAGGAGGTTTTTCTTATTGGGTCAATGGTGAACAAAATCCTCTCTCACTTTTGTCAAATTCATCTTTTCTTGTTTAGAAATATCATTTGAATAAAACCTATCCCAATGTGTGGAACAGGGGATTTGTAAAAATGAAGGGAAATGAAGGGGATGAGGGGCTTCTAATTTCTTGAGAAAATTTTGGGAAGTAGGGAGGGATGTTAGGAAGTAGGGGAAAGTGGAATTTTAAGGATTGAGTGAGGGGAAGGGGTTCAAAAGGGAAAAACACAGGCCTAACCTAGAAAAGTGTCAAATTGTAGCAATAGGCTATGGTTTGTGGAAAAATGATGAATTTGAGGGATGTCAGTGATGGGAAGTTTTTAAGAAGGTATATTAAGGATAGGGGAAGGTGTATTAGCATTAGGATACAAGTTTTGTTGATGATTTTACCATCCAATAACAATTTCCTTCAAAACCCTAGGAGAGGGAAATGAACCTTACCTAAGCACAACTGAAGCACAAACAAGCTGTAAAATGACCCATTGGAACATGAAATAATGATGAAAACTCTCTGAATGATGCTACAATTAGCGGAATGGTGCCATGAACCAATACTTGGAAGACTTTCGAAGGAGTGAAAACAAATTCTAGACCTGATACCCAGTGACCAAATTTTTACTTGAAGACTCACTGAAATGAAAAAAATTGACTTTGACACCCTAAGACCACTTTATAAGATGATATTTGATCACTGGTGGTAGTATGAAAATACTGATTCTAACAAAATCAAGATGGACTAGATCATTGGGAAGTATTTCCTCCTTTCCTATACTATTTTGTCTTGGAACTAGTTAAAGCTCAGGTTGGAAATATCCATGATCATGTCATCATCTTGAAGAGAGGTTCCCATTTTTCCATTTGGGATGTGGTAATTTGTGTGGGGAGTTTAAGGTTGACCAATAATGTAATCTACAATGGCCATGATTTCAACCTATTAGTTATTCTCTACATGTTCAACATCTATGTCCTAGGCCAATATTTGCTTCTCAATTTCTTTTGCAAACTCCCGATCCTACTTTTGTTGATTCTCTTCTTCTTCTAGTCGTTTCTTCCTCTACTTGTTTCAGTCTTTATTCTTCTTCCTTTCTTTCCAATTCTTCATATGCTTACATTTCCTCCTTTTCTTTCCTTTCCTGCTCTTCCTTCTGCATCTTCTCTTCCTCCTACTTCCTCTCTTCTTCCTGCTACTTCCTCTTCTCCTCTACTACCATAGCTACTTTTACAATGCTTGGATCAAATTTAAACTTACAACTCTTATCCTCTACAGAGTTATGGAAAAAATTCCTCTTATCCTTGATGGTCACTGGGGTGCACTCTTCTAGCTATTATGCTTCCTTGGTAAGTTTTTGTTTTAGAATTTCACTCGAAGGGCCTACCTCATTTCCTAGTGCATGTGAATGACGGGAATTATATCAATTCTTAATCTTTTCTTCCTCCTTCTTGGCATAGGTCCCATATGTCCAAACAAAATGAAACTTGGCACAATTTCTATTGTAAACTCCTCTAGGATGATATTGATGAAAATATATTGTACCGAACCTAAGGATTGCCAATTCTTGAGCTTCAACTCTGCATCCTTCAAGTTCTTAATCTCATAAGAACCCACTTGCAAGGGAAAATTAGGCCAAGGTGCCTTCTTATTCCTATGTAGTACTATAGATAGACTTGTGACAAGATGATAGGAAACCTTTTGCATGACTACTTTGCCTACCGCATACCTAGACAAGAGATGAGATAGTTTCTAAAACCAAACAATCTGAGGTATGTACCATATGGTGAGGAAACCTAATCTGCAACTTCTTCCACTGAGTTCATTGCCTCACGAAACATGAAAGGGACCTCTTATTCAAAGATCATATGATATAATATCTTGAAGAAGTGATCAAAATTCTCTCAAAAAATCCTTGGTAATTTCATTCTACCAATAATTTGCAATAAATATGGATATGATGCTATTTAAGTGTCAAATTCCATTCCAAACCAGGGAATTCAATACGAGCACATATTTCATCTAGCAAGTAGGTAGACATGTAGAATTGTTTTTGCTTTCCCCGTGGTGTGTTTTTCACCTTGTTCAAGTTAATATGTAGATGTTGGGACACTAGATGAGACCATTTCAAAATATTCCTTTATGAAACAATCTAATGTAGCATGTAGACCCATCCTTCTAGAAATTTTTCAGTATTCTTGTGTCCATAAACTTGGTAGCACAAAACCATCAAGTACTGAAACATCATTCTAAGTGACTTGGTCTTGAAAGTATTTTTAGGTGTCTGGAAAAATTTTGTTGGTTCTTTCCACCATGAATTAACCACTTCCTTAGTGCTAAGATATCTTGAGGTTGCATGAAACTGTGAATCTAGTTGTTGCTCAGGCTTCGACAACTTGCAAATCAAATGGATGTCATGTGGTCAAGTAGGAGGAAGGTTTTTGTAACCTTCCACCCCAATTTTAACCTCTTTTACAAACTCTCCATAGTAAACATGAGCTTAGTGATAATATGACATGACTTTACCTCCAAGTTCTTGTGATGGAAGTGGGCACTACAAACCGACAACTTACTAGCACCCCTCAAGGACTAAAGCTCACCCACGGGCCTGAAAACCACTCCAAGTGTTCATTCCCTAAGATAGAACTATTTTTCATTGACATAACTCCACAAAAACACCCTTGAAACAATATGCATGAGGTTATGAGGCCCCAACTACACCCACATGCTTGTTTACTAGGGGTTACGACCCAAAATCCCTCATTTTGTGCATGCAGTCTATGCCACTTTTTCAAGAAATCCCCCATACCACTTTCAAGAAATTCTTGTAACTTTCCATAATCATAAATAAGGTGATTAAAAGGATATCCATTCAAAACTTGAACAAGATCTTGACTAGAACATGCTTAGTACATGATATATATTTCGTCAAAAATATGGTAAACATATAAGCTACAGTGCATGAATGCATATTTGATTATAAACTTATGAAATTAATTTGAGAATCATCAAGAAGGCTAAATTATATCTTAATATAGATGTAACAACACTTTTTAAGCCATGCATTCATCAACCATTCAATAAAATATAAAATCATGAACAAGAGCCATAACTAGAGCACATCATAAAACCATGCTTATAACTAGCATATAACCATAATAGAAACCATGACAAATCAGCCATAAAATCCACATAATAACAAGTATAGGTGTTCATTAATCACAATAGAGAAAATACATTTTATTGTCATATGCAAAATCCAACCATGTTAGGGACTTCCATGTACCATCCAACCATAGATTAGGCTTGATCAAATCTCTCTTTCAGCCAATCACCCCCATGTCATATTCCAAGCATGAATGTGGGATTTCATGGGATAAACCAAGACATAATCAACCAAGGACTCTAGACGTTAAACCACCTCCACCCTCAGGCTACCGTAATCTCACCTAAAATGGTCCCGAGGTCACAAAACAAAATTAAGATTGGATGCCTTATAATTCTCCACCGTACCGTGAGTAATTTTCCCGTCTCCACCCACCTATCAATGGCTTCCCAGATAAAACCATCTCCACTTCCAACACTTGGTATTTTCCTAAGACCACCTCACCCATATCCAAAACCTTCCAGAAATCCAAATCTCGACCAAGAATGAATCCCATAACACCCTGGATATCCAGGAAATGGCAAGGCAAGGCTAAAATCACTGTCAATCTAGGAAAAACCCATGCCACTGACAAAAAATGAACCAAATAATCAAATGCATGTACCATGCATTCACATCCCAATAAGGAAATAACATATGAAACCTATTACTTTCAAAATGTTCCAACTTAAGTTGTTGATCCAACTTCCTCCTTATGCTTCCTTGCTTTCCTTTGCTTGTTCTTTTCATTTCTTTGCTTGCTTGTCCAAGTGCTTGTTCCCTCTCCTTTGCTCCACCTAGTCAAAAGATGGGAAAAATATGTCAAATGATTCTTAGGTGCCTTTTTATTATTGATGTCTAGTTTATTCCTTTCCTTTTATCCTTTTTCTTTCATTTTCCTTCATTTTTCCTCTAATTTCCCTTGCATGCAAATTTGTGTCTCTTCACCCTCCTTTTCTCCTATTTTCATTTATTTCCTTAATTAAATTCCATTTATTTCCACTTTTCCTTTGTCAATTCCTTTGCCAATTTCCATAGCCATTAATAAACCACAAGTGATGCCCATTATGATGTTTTCTCATCCATTCAGCTTGGAATATGTGTCCCAGGCTTGCTCTCATTTTTCCTTCCTTATCCTTTATTACATGAAACTTTAACCCGGGGTTATTACAAACCCCTTCCCCTTAGGAGAACACGATCCTCAATGTTCTATGACACTTATAACCAGAAAAACATACTGCTTATGGATATTTATAACACAAATTGTTCGAGTATTTACAATGAAAACACATATATACTTATAAACATTTGCTTCAACAAAAAATGAACACATTTTCTATGCATCTTTATAAACATGGCTCAATACAATATTTACAATAATACACATATATACATATGCACATTTTCTCTAACCAACAAATAAAAGGATATGATACCTGCATCAACAAACAATGGAATCCAAAGGCTCACACCTCCACCCTCAAAAGTAGTACCAGGATTCACCTCCTTCCCAAGAAGTCTGAAATCCATTGTAAGATAAAATTCTGCATACAATGTCCAACTCTACAATCCTTGCTCTACTTTCTCTCTCGATGAATAGTTGTTGACTCATTATTCTAGAGAACACTCCCAATGTGCTTCTGATTCCATCTAGCAATGCTAATGACCAAAGAAAATTTATTCCTTGACCTTCCGTTCTCTGCTTCCCAGTCCCTCAGGAAATCTGGTCTTCCCCTTTTGTGTAGTCACTTACCTTCCAAGTTCCATGGCATCCCCTTCTCTGCTACACAGTCTCTCAGGAAATCTATCCCTTAGAAAGGATTCCTCACATCGAAAGGTCCAAAAAATCCAAGGCATATCCCTGCCTCAAAACCATCATATTGGTGATAACATGCTCATGGAAATCAATGGACACTATTGGGTACCAATGTCCCACAATGGCCCTACTCCTAAATCCTTTACCAACACATTGTTTCATGTTCCAATTCCTTTTACTGTTGTTGCTAACATTCCTACAGTCAATTCCAACCACCCAAACTGGGCATTTTCGATGCTTTCCTATACAATTTCCATTAGATTCAAAAGGAATTGAAATAAATTCAAATCATACCTCATTGGTAGCTCATCAATAAGGTACACTTGCAATTACGCTTACTTCTTGTCACATCAAGCCAAATTAGCTCTTTGATCAAATCATCATATATAAACATATCATATTCGGTTAGTTCAAAACTCCACCATCATAAACCAGAGTCATAGACTATGTTCATACTTAAAAATGAAATAAATTATTGATTCTTATCTTTAAATTGTTCTTTTCTTATGCCTTTATTCTTTGTCCTTTTCATACACACACTAGATCAGTTTCCAAAACCCAGAAAGCACCCAATGCATTATCTTCTCTTGGACCACGTGCACACACTAGATTGGTTGAGAACCCGACAAGCACCTAGTGCTTTCTTTTCTCTTCTTGTCTAAAACAACAAGGGGATTTGGAGACTATATCGCCTCCTCCCTCAATATTAACAACAAAGGCAACCAAATACTGTACCACCTCTACCCTCAATATAAATAAATCAATATTGGTTTCTTCCTTACATCATATGACCATAAACACACAACTATAAATGCATAAATAAACAACATGATATACTAGTTACCTTGCCCTGTTGTGCCCAACATGTTGCCCTACAACTGAACACCTGCACATATCATCTCTCAAGGGATTCCAATTCCCTTGACGAATCCAGCTATAACTAGAAACCAGTTGTTATGCTTGCATCTGATAAATTATCTTCCATGTAGCTTCCTTGGCCCAAAATTGTTTCCATACACTTTAACTTACTCTATTGCTTTGTCCTAGAGAGTGATCTCCTTTCACCGTAAGGTCATTAAGGCTTTTCCTAGAACTCTCTGTTTGGTTCCATAATCCATCTCAATAAAGGATGCTCAATGATATGCTTTCCTATTATCAACTACTACATAGATCCAAGGAATGCTCTAACCTACATCCCCAACTGTCTGCACCTACTACACACTATAGATATGATGACTCTCATGATCCCACTGCGCCACTCTAATAAAAATAGAAATCCTTCCTACGATAATCTCCACCATATGTTAAACACCACAATGGTTCTTTTCCATTGCCTTTATTATGCTGCTCTGTGGGCTAAGACCCATGTCCTCTCTTAGTTACATTAAAATTCTTATGTGGAGCCACATTCTCCTTCTCCCTAGACATCTTCTTTCCCTTTGAGACTGAAGGTAGCTATTTTGGATTTTATGTTCTCTAAATACTCATGCAACCCAAAGAACTTCTTGATCCAAAGCAACCATGCTTCTACATCTTCTGATTTATTCATTTCCATGTCAAATGTAAGAGGCTTGGCTTTCTTTAACTCTTTTGAAAAGTACCCCCTCTCGCTCCTCATGTAAGGATGATGGAGGTAATCATGCTGATTCCTCTGAGAACTAGAACTAGAATAAAATCCATGAGCGTTATCCCACCTATTCAATGTATCCAAATATCTCCACCTCTAACTGTATCATCTCTTTCCATCATGTATCTCTTCTGAAACCTTCTACCATATGCCCCATTATTCTTCTCCTCCTGTCTATCTCCGTGATTGATCCCCATCTGTCCCTACTTATACAAATCTAAGAAACTTTGAAGAATCAATACATTGACCTTTTATTCCTTTCTCTGAGCTCTACAAGCCTTTCCTGTGCCTCAATCAACCTATCATTATCTCCCTTGTAACTTCAAATCTCTGCCCTCAAACTCCTCAATGTATCTACTAGTTCAGGAGAATACTCTTCTTCTTGCTACTCAACTAACCTTTCCCATTCCATTTATTTCACATCAAGCCTATAAGGGGAGTCATGTTAATTGTAGTCCACCATTCTACTCTTCATCCTTGGTCTTCTATTGTCTTGCAAACGTACCATGTTAGATAAACCAAATAGAAGACATAATCAAAATCATACCTCAATGTATCACAGGGGAGGTTATTACATCTACAAAAGTCAATCAAAATTAACATGATACATAATAATATAAATAACATAATCGTAATGGAAATAATCAACATGCACACAACCACAATGCATATAACAACAAGTTAACTATCATGCATGATTAACTAATGCATGTGCATATAACCACACTAATAAACTAGCATATACCATACATGTAACCGCAACAACAATAAAATGACAGGCATGCATATACCATGATGCACATAAAAACTATTAACCATCATGCTTGCATGCCAAAAAAATAAACATATATGATGATATGCTTTAGCTCGAGGTCCAATGTTGTAATCTCACTCTGATACCAATATGTAACCCCCCACCCCACATTTAACCACTTTTACAAGCTCTCTATGGTAAGCATGATCTAAGTGCTACTATGACATGTCCCAACCTCCAAGTTTCAGTGACAGAAGTGGGGCCTACAAACTGATAACTTACTGGCATCCCTCAGGGACTACAGACCACTCAAGGGCCAGAAAACCACCCTAGATGTTCAATCCTAGAGCTAGAAATCTTTTTCACTAACCTAACTCCTTAACCTCACCCTTGACACCTCATGCATGTGGTTATGAGGTCCCAATCGCATCCACAAGCCTCTCTACCAGTGATTATGACCCAAAATCCCTTGTTCTATGCATGCGGTAATGAGATGTATGCCACTTTTTCAGACAAGCCCCAAAACCACTACTTAGAACTACATGTAACTTTCTAGAATCATAAATAAGTTGATGGAAAGGCTAACCATTCAAAAATTTAACAATATCAATACCATAACATGCCTAGTACATGATAGACATTTCGTTAAACATATGGTAAACATATAACCTACAGGCCATGAATGTATATCTTATCATAAAATTTTGAACATCATCTTAGAATCACTAAGAAGGCTCAATTCCGTCTCAATATAGTTGCAGCAACACTTGTTAGCACATGCATTCATCAACCATTCAATAAAATATCAAATCATGAACAAGACCCATAGCTAGAGAACATCATAAAACCATGCTGATTGCTGGGACAGGGTCCCCCAAGGGTCAATTTTGGGGCAAAATCCCAAGTTTTAGGGTAGAAAGACCAAGTTTTTGTTATGTAAAGTGTAAAGTCTCTGCAAGTTGTGGTTGCAGAGTGCGTAGATAGTAAGTGTTGTAAAGGGATTTTCGCTTCTTTTATGTAAGTTGTGTCGGCTTGTATAGACCTAACCATGGTCCACAAACCATGGGATTGTATAAAAAGGAGAGTATTAGAGAGTCTAAGATAGGGCATAGATGATGATGAAAGTAATGGGTCATTAGAAGTGAAAAGTGAAGAGTCTTAGAGTAGAAGAGAGGCTCTATAGCTATGTGCGCAGAGGCCTAGAGTAGAGTCCGCAGCTGAGTGCACGGGCCCCTGCAACTGAGTGCGCAGGGTATACTTATGTCTGTAAGCAAATGTGAAGTATATATAAAGAGATTATTCTGGAAATATCTTTGTTTCTTCCATTTACTTCTATTATGAATGAATGCATTTATGTTGTGATGAATATTGGGTTTATGATTTAATACAGTATTGATGTGCAATTTTGCATGGTTTATATTATTATATGAACACAAGTAATAATATCTGTTTACGCGAAGAATATCTGAATACATGCTAAGGATATCAAAAACTTAAGATGATCTGGGTAATAACAGACTTAGGGGTAGTTACGAAGGCGCGTAAGTGGTTGATTTACCTATTTAGAGTCTGTGAAAGATAGTCGTAGACCTTCACAAAGGTATAAAGGTTGATAAGAGGGAGTTATATCAATAATCCTTAAGGGCTTATCAATCCATGCGAAGGTAGATAAATGGTATAAAACAACATCACAACCATATTTGGGTGTAGAAACTTGGTTCCAGCATCCCCCCATACTGCTTCAGGTTATAATTCAGTTCGCACTCTACAGATTGATGCCGAAAGGGCCAGTTGTGTAAGGATTTGTTTGGAAAACTTAACTTTGAACCTAGGTCAGGACTCACTAAGCCAACGGTTCTATTGCTAGGACCGAGATCTATATAAAGAGATGTGTGGTGTCACATCATTGGAATCCAAGAAAGAAATAAATTGAAGATTGGTTGGATAGGAAGATCCACGAATTCGCAGCGCAAGAAAACAAAAGGTTGGATAGATATCTATACATAGAGATACACAAAATTTTCTTTTGTTCCTTCTTGGTCGAATTATATTAGTGGATCGCTAAATTGGCAGATGTCCAGGGAAGGTGGAGGCTTGATGGTCCAATAGTGTGGACCCCTGAGCTAGTGCGAAGATTGGAAGCCTCTAAAAATAAGATCGCACAAGCTATCGATCACTGGCTTGATCGTGTCTTAGGATGATTTGTGACAGAGTTCACGGTCAATAACTTAGTTAGATACAGTGAAGCAGAGTGACGCTTCTTCAAGGGACCGCGAGGTAAGTATTTATAATATTCGAATACTTGGATTAAAATTCTCTTGTCTTAAAAGTGGGTTATGCAATTACCTTGATTTTTGGAGCTACACAAAGTGGAAAGTTATTCAGGGATAGATGGGGAACAAAACTTGAATATAGCCTGTTGATTGAGCCTCCTTTGAGTGACAACAAAGGAGTAGCACGGGCTTCACCGCAGAGCAATGTCCAGTTAATAAGGTGAGGGTTCTTGCGAATACCCCATCCTCCCACACCACCTCCATCTTCACCTCCACCGCATACACCTTCGCCCACACCGCCACCACCTCCACCACCATTCAATATGGAAAATACAGTGAGGTTGACCATTTTTAAGGGCTTAAGAAATGAGGACCCAGACGAGTTCTGATTCACTGCGAAGGTTGTTTAGCAAGCCCAGAACATTATATATGATCAGATGAAGAAAGAAACATTGGTTACTACTTTACAAAATCGCGCGCTAATGTGGTACATCAAGTATTGCATTGATAACCCGACAACAACGTTGGTAGACATTTAGACTACGTTGAATAAGGAATTCAGTAGGCTCAAGTTTGAAGCACAATCAATTGTTGGATTTAAGGAAATCATGATGAAGCCTGGTGAGACACCCTAGGAGCTGGATTAGAGATTGAAGTGCAAGATCCGCGAAGCTAACATGAATCTTATGGATGGGCAACACCGAAAATGGTTTGTGGTTTCACTCTTGCCTCATCTAAGGGTTGCTTTGTCACAGCAAAAGATTGGGACTGAGGTGGAGGTCCTGGAGATTGCAATGAGATTTCATGAGACACCAATTCAAGATGTTTCTTTGTGAGTTTACCAGATTCATGAAGAGTTTAAGAACCTTTGCGTCTAGAATTCCAAAGTCTGAAGAAGGATAGAGCGGCTCAGCTAGAGGTGCATGAAGAAGTTTGGTGTTTGAAATGTAAGAGTCAAGGGCATGATAAAGATCATTGCCCTATCTTCACGAATTATGTCACAGGAGGAGTTTTGATGCCTCTGAGGCAAGAAACTTAAGCAAGGCAAAGTAGAAGGCCCATGTTGTAGTGTGTTATTTGTCAGGTAGCTAGAAAACATGTGACAGACAATTGTCACTCGCTGTAGAAATTTGTACAGACACCATAACAACCCTTCTGCAACTTCTACAAATCAGTAGGTCATGATGATCATAAATGTCATAGCTATGAGCTAATTATGGATAGAATGCCCACATATCAAGTGCAGGCAGACACTCGGCCTCCGGATCAAGGCATTGGGGGAGTGTGAGGAGGATATCAGTGGCGCCGATGAGGCTGAGGCGAAGAAGGACCTGAGAGAGGTCGGGGACAAGTTATTTGCTACAATTGTGGAGGGCCAGGACACTATGCATGAGAATGTATGAACCCAATGCCCTAGTCATTTTGGTACTGTACTTAATTTGACCATGCAACAGAGGACCACCCTGTATTAATAGCTAAGATGCGTGAAAAGGGGATGTAGCCTCAACAACCTACCCAGAACCTACAGATGATGTGGGTTGAACCCCGCGAAGAGGATCCTAATGTGAATATCATGCTGTGAAGTGGCATGATGACCGACGAAGATAAGGGAAAGCGGCCAGAAGAAAGTGAATGGATCCGCAAATCTCCAGAGAAGGAGGTTGCCTTTGATTTAGAGCATGCAAAATAAAATTTCATGGAAGCAAAGAAAAGCTTCTACCTCAAGAAATTAGGATAAACAGCTTGAAGAAATGGACCCATCCATGCTTACTACCTTTCTGGAGGCCCGTATGAAGCTACTACATGATAGCAAGGATGTAAAAGGATTAGAAGAGTTGATCAATAAATGCCCTAGTAAAGAAAATACTTTGGAGGGACCGCACGTAGTTAGAAGAATTGGTAATCATAATGCAAGAACAAGGTGTGATATGAGGCTCAGCACGTAAATAAGCGAGTATGAAATGGACCAAGTTATTCTGGACCTTGGGTCAAATGTGAGTTTTTTGCCTAAGAAAACATGGGAGAGAATGGGGAGACCTGTGCTGTAGTGGTCTCCTATTCAGTCGAGGATGGTGAATCAACAAAAAAATTATCCCCATGGGAAGATTGCAGGGAGTGACAGTATATATTAGAGGCATGAATGCATTAGCGATTTCAAAGTAATGGAGATTGTCGATGAAAACAATCCCTACCTTGCATTCCTTCGGATTTACTGGGCTATTGACATGAACAGGGTGATCAATTTGAAGAAGCAGAAGATGGAATTTGAAATAAAATCACTCTACGTAGTAGTGCCTTTGGACCCTGCAGAAGGACCACGGTATACTGAACCAGTGCGTGATAATGAAAGTGACGATGATTTGGACCATATTTATAAGATAACAGATCAAGATTGGGTGAATCTGAAAACTGATGTACGTATTGCATGGGACTACAAAAGATTGTGCACAATAGATTTAGATAAGGAATTGGAATACTGGCATAATCGATTGCACAAAGTGTTTACACTACGATGTAACATGATGACCAAATCACTGCGCTGCGTATCATCGGAGGTAAGAAGTTTTCCTTATTATGATGGTTTAATTAATGTAGATAATATTTTGGATGCATTTGAAAGGGAAGTGTCAGAGAAGCATCACTTCCAGGCACTAGATTTGGCGTTGCGTGCTACACCCGCAAGATGGTGGGATATGCATAAAGACAATTTTGATAGATGGCGCGACTATAAAAGAATGATGAGGGTGCAATTTTGTCGCCAAAAGGTGCGATTGATAGAGAAATATGATGGGAGGAGCGATTCGTGTGATCACTTGGCAAAATGGACTGATACTTATGGAGCAGAACTGCAACCGTAGTGGTTGCATCTATTCTGTCAAAGTTAGGAAGTAATACCGATGACTTAGTACCTGGAAATAGAGTTCTGCCATGGAACAGACAAATGGGATGTTTTCAGGAAGGGGTTCCTAATGACATTCAGCTTTGAGGATGGATTTGAGTGCATTGATGAAGTGTTGCAGGAGGTTAAGGCAGTTATCTTCAGAATACCACAGGATACTTTGGATTTGATTCAACCAGATTGGACCACCCAACTATGCCGTGTGCTAGAGTGCTACAATGTGACTATTGAAGAAGAAGAGAAGGATCCAAGGAAAATTAATATCTTAGAGATAGAAGGTCATCGCAAAATTGACGGGCCACAGATAGAGAACCTAGATATCATCACGCTGCTAAAAACTAGATAAGTGAATATTGGAACAGTGGTGGAGCTGAAGTTTGTGAAGATACGGGACTACTGGGATGATGTTACGATGGATAAGGTTGCTGAGTTTCTCTGTGAATACCAAGATTTGTTCCCTACAAAGTTTTCAGACCTGAAAGGGATAATAGGCAATTAGGAGTGATGAAGATAACATTAAAACTAGACATGAAGCCTGTGAAATAAAGGCCATATCGCCTTAACCCTAAGTACAAGGAAAGGGTCTACTTGGAGTTCGACAAAATGTTGGCAACGAGTATTATTGAAACAATGGAGGAGTCTGATTGGGTAAGTCCCATGGTCATTCAGGAAAAGGAGTAGAAGGATGAAATAAGGATATGTGTAGATCTCAAGAAGTTGAATGATGTTTGCGTACATGATCCTTTTCCAACTATATTCACCGATGAAGTGATGGATAATGTAGGAGGCCATGAACCATACTCATTCACTGATGGGTTCTCTGGATATCATCAGATAAAGATCATGCCAGAAGATAGGAGTAAGACGACCTTGGCAACCGAGTGGGGATGTTTTGAGTATACTATAATGCCTTTTGGACTTAAGAATGCGCTGGCAATATTTTCGTGCATAGTCATTGCAGCATTCAAAGAGTTCATTCACAAGTTTTTGGAGGTATACATTAATGATTGGATGGTATTTAGGCTAGTAAAGCGCCATGTATCTAGTTTGCACTTGATGTTGGATACATTCCATAGGTATTAGATCGCGCTCAACTTGAAGAAGTGTCTATTTCACGTCCCTTTCGGAATCTTGTTGGGTCATGTAGTGTGCAGACATGGATTAATGGTGAACCCAACTAAAATCAAGGTTATAATCAATTTGAAGGTGCTAAGGAGTGTTAAACAACTACATGAAACACTGGGTCATACTGGTTATTATCGAAAGTTCATCAAGGGTTATGCTCAGATTACTGTGTCGATGGAAAAGATGTTGAAGAAGGATGCTATGTTCTATTGGAGTGAAGAATATGAGCAGAGCCTGGATGTATTAAAAGAAAAGATGGTCATTGTGTCGATCCAAGTCTTTCTAGATTGGAAGAAGGAGTTTCATGTGCATGTAGATGCGGCATGCATTGCACTGGGGGTAGTGTTGACATAGGCTGCTAAAGGAGAATTGGATCACCTGATTTCATTTGCAAGTAGGAAACTATCCAAGGCTGAAAATAACTATTTGACGACGGAGCGAGAAGGGTTGGTTATGGTTTACTCGCTCTAGAAGTTTAGGCATTACTATCTAGGAAAACACTTTAAGATGTACACAGACCATTCTGCATTAAAGTACCTAGTCAACAAGCCTCTGTTGGGGGGAGAAAATATGCATATGGTTGCTACAGTTTTAGGAGTATGATTTTGAACTCATTGTGAAGCCACGAAGATTGAATGTCTGACTAGATCATCTGTCGCACATTGAAATCAGAGAGGAGCCTACTAATATACAGGAAGGAGTGCTTGACGCGCAACTCTTTGTGGTGTGTGTAGTAAACAATCATTTCGTAAACATCATCCATTTCCTAACTACAGGAACGACTCCAGATGGATACATGAGTCAATGTAAGAAGGAATTGGTGGTACGCGTGGTAGATTTTACTATTATTGCATATCATTTGTATAAAATGGGATTGAATCAGATATTACGACAATATGTGCCTGATTTTGAATGTAGCAGTATCCTAGCTGAAGCTCATGGACGAGCTACGGGAGGCCATTATGTAGGAAAAGCAACAGCGTAGAAGATTTTACATGCTAGATTATGGTGACCAACGTTACATAAGGATTCCAAAGCATATTCTAGGGCGTGCGATGCATGCCAGAGGAAGGGCAGGCCATCACGAAGGGATGAGCTGCCTTTGAATCGACAAGTATCATTGTAGCCATTTGAAAAGTGGGAAATTTATTTTGTAGGACCAATTCAGCCTCTAGGAAAGAAGACGGGTGCACGGTACATCATCACTGCGACTAAATATTTGACTAGATGGGTGGAGGCGTAGCCCATAAAGGATTGTACAGGGGAAACAATAGCGAAGTTCCTGTTTGAATATGTGTTGACTAGGTTCAGTTGCCTGATGATTTTGATGAGTGATCACAGTACACACTACCTTAATGAAACGATCAACGCGTTAACAGAAGAGTTCCAAGTGTATCATCAAAAGAGCATGCCATATCATACTCAGGCTAATGGGATTATGGAAGTGTTTAATAAGATATTGGAGAATGCACTGATAAAATTTTGCAATGCAGAGATGAATGACTGGACGTGCGCGTACCAGCAGTGTTATGGGCTGTAGAACTACTTGTAAAAATCTGAATGGATAGACACCGTTTAGGCTAGTTTATGGCATAGAGACTATGATGCCTATGGAGTATATTGTGCCTAGACTATGCATAGTAGAGTTTAAGGTAATGGAGGACTACAGAGCCTTAGAAGAGTGGCTCGCGCAGCTGACAGAGATGGAGGAAGTTAGATTCTTGGTGGGATTTCATCAACAAGTTCAGAAGGAGCGTGAGAAGGCATGGCATGATCAGCACATAAAACAATGCACCTTTCAAGATAAACAAATTATTTTTATTATATGAAAACAAGTTTAAAAAATTTGCAGGAAAATTTTATATGCATTAGATGGGGCCATATGTGATCAAAGAGATTACCGATCATGGAGCATTTCAACTTGTGAAATTGAATGGAGATCCATTTCTAGGAAAGGTAAATGGCAGCTCATTGAAGCCATACAATGGGGATCTGACCAAATGACTATATGATGGAAGCATTGTCTTAGTGCTCCAGGTAGCTGCAAGGAGGCGCAAGACTATAAACTACACTCCTCATGTTGTAGAGCTGTACGATGAAGGGTTTGCGTGGAATAGAAGGATGTCACAGTATAAGAAGACACATGAAGGGAGCTATGCTACAAGATGAGAGGTTGCACATCGTAGTCAGAAAGTGATTGTTACTATCACTATTTATGATTTGATTGCCATAAGATGGTTAAGAGGAGTGACTGGCCGACATTAAGACATCTAAGGCTGAAGTCAAGTGTGAAATATTTGGAAATAGAGCACCAATATTGCATTTATGGACGGATTTTGAGGGAAAAGATCAAATTTGAATTCGAAATTGCCTATAAATTACAGATGGTCATCCAACAATAAACACTTAGCATTTTGAGAATCTCTGAGTGTTGATGTCTATTGCATGAGCTCTTTGCAAATTTTCTTGCAAGCCCTATCTCTGAGTCCAATCAGAACTTCATTAACAGTGACATGTCTACGCCAGCTGAGACCACTAGTACTGGGGGTATTGTCACTTCTGAGGGAGCTTCCCCTAAGGTCGTGAGTATGGAGGCTCCCGCAGTGGTGCCTAAGGCGCCGAGGTCATGTAGGCCGAAGCCAAAGAAGGATAAACAAAAGAAGACACTACAAGTGTGTGAATCCCTAAGGAAGCATGCAGCCACAAAAGCTTAACGGAAAGAAAAGTCAATTGTGCAAGAGAAAGGAAAAGTGGTAGGCCTAGAGGCCGATGAGGGCACAAAAGACATAGATGTTGAGGGGGTAGACTGCATTTTGAAGCCATTGGAGTACGTCCTTCTGAGCCAATGCAAGGTGAAGGTCCTGAATGACCCAGATGAGGGACAGTGCCTCCTGAACGCACCCCTGCTACCAGGAAAAATCACTTTTGAAGGTCTGCGCTTGGCACGCATCCCACATCTGAAACTTGAAGATTTGTATTTGGGAGATGTTGATTAGTTTCCCCACTTAGCCATGGATACCTTCATGAAGCGAGTATTCTACAAGGATTCTGGTGTCACCGTGCTGGAGCCGGTGGAATGGATTCATGGGGTAAAAAAGGCAAGGTTGTTGAACCTCCTATAGGTGCCTCACTACCATCGCGCCTTCATAAATTTGACAATCATTAAGCAGTTGTTGTGACTTTTGCATGGCGAGGTCTTGTGGTTGACTGAGCCCATATCGATCACTGATATACTGATCCACAGGATCACATTGTTACCTAACTCTAGGCTTAATCCTGTAAAGGCAGTTAGCAAAAAGACAGGAAAGTGTGACCTCACCGAGAAGATGAAGGACAAGTTAAAACTTGTTAAGTAAGTGTGCGGATATTCTATTTCCAGTATTACCTACCCCACAGTGAAGGCAGCTACCCAAATTTTGGCCGGCCAAGTGATGAGGAAGTGCCACTCAGAGGAGGTGTTAGCACCAATGATTTCGTTAGCGGCTTAGTGCACGGAAGGCATACAGTTCAATTGGGCGCACTACCTATGCAGCGAATTCCTCACGAACTGTAGGGAGGCACAAGACCAAAGAAATACATTTCATTATTCATGGCTACTATTATCAATCATGCCAGTCATGTGGGAATCGTTAGAGGACAGCGAGTTTCCTCCAATTCAAACAGATTTATAAGAAGCAGTGAAGTTTGCTTCACTATGGGCCACAAAGGATGTTGTGCAGGTTCGAGAAACTAATTTTTTTTGGTTATTGATGGAGATTAGCATTCGTATGGCCATCAACCGAAAGTTGCAGTTGTCGCCAACCATTTTTTAGTAGTTATCTACGTATGAAGAGTTCAAAACGAACTTCCACCGTGTTTACATTTGAGCGCTGAAGGATCCAGACTAGAATTGGTGCGATCTCCCCTACTTGGCTATGGATGATGCCATCGGAGAGGTCCTCAAGCGAGGGCCTGCTGATTGGCACAGACCATCAGATTTGGCCACTAGCACTAGCAAGTCCATGGAGAAGAAGAAAAAGGAAGTGGATCAAATGAAGGTACAATAGTTGGAAAAAAATATGAAGAAGGAGACCAAGGACAAGGCATGTGCAGAAGCAGAGCGCGTAGCAAAGAAACAAGCAGATCAACAAGAGCATGGCTCTGACAGGAGTCAGAAATCTCCTTTGCCCCAAATAGAGGATGGAGAATAGTCAGGACAGGGAGGTCGAGATTTGGAGAGTACTCCTTTTCACATAAAGCAACACAGGGAACAATGAAATGAGGACAACGAAGGAAGACCAAAGCCTCAAAATCGTTGCTTGATCCAATCACCTCGATGGAGGGTGACTTGGATGATATTGGAGATAAGGTAAGGGATATGATAGCAGAACTACTGCAGCAGTTTGAGAAACAATAGAAGTAGGCACTAAGTGTTATAGACATTTTTGGGCACTTCAACCCCAATCATAAATGTCCATAAACTGAGGGCTCCTAAGTCCCTAAAAGTGTTGCTTCACTACCTAAAGGAACAAGTTCAGCTGATTACATCATCTCTCATAAGTTCTCCACAGAAAACTGCTCAGAAGTGGTCAAAACTAGACCATACAGAATGCCCATTGCAGAGGGTGCGATGCATACTACCTTCCCAATGTAAAAGGTGCGACGCATACTGGATGGCCCCTCTGTGGGGTGCGATGGGTGAGAATGGACAAATGACAGAGACTATTTGCGAGGTGGAGGATCATAGAATCTTCCAGAAACTTCCCCTCTAACACTTGCCTCTCTGATTTCGCCCATGGATGAGTAATATATCATCAATCTCCAAGAGGAATCAAGAACTATCAGAGAGAGGACACTAATCAAAATCCCAGAAGCTGACTCACCCCCCTACAATCATCTATATATGGATCCCTCATCACAGAGATCTAGACTCTGGAATCTTGTATCTTGTAGAGAAGTGCTGTTGATTTTTTGGTGTAATATCATAGTGTTGGGTGATCTAAGCTTTACTTGAGGTGAAGAAGGGCTTTCTTGCTGGAGGATTATGTTGGGTTAGAAAATTTGGTTGTAATCCTCTTGCTATTCTTGATATTAATAAAACTATTCAATTTTTCCTCCACATTCTTGTATGTTTGATTATATATGCATTTGTGTGGTCAATATATATCTGGTCCTGTGTTGTTTATGACTATAGATCTCTATTCTTCGATAGCGTTATGCTGCTTTGATTCCATAGGTGCTCTTTGAAGCTGTGTAGACAAAGAATTAGTGGCAAAGATCTATCAAGAAGGAGAGGAACTAGGCAAGGAACCAAGCGCAAGACAAAGGTTGGTGTCCTTTGTTCCCCTCTTGTCTATTTTTCATAAAGGAAAGCAAAAGTAGTTTTAACTTGTTTGTTTCTAAGATAGCTACCAGTCTTAGTGGGAATAGAAGCTCTAAGTGGACACTATTCCCGGTAAAAAAATGGTGACTCTAGTGGCGAGTGAATAGATTATTTTTTGGTCTATTTTTGTTTGTTTTATAAACTTACAGACGAAGCTTGAAGTCAAGCCAGCTAGTCTTCAAACTGCATTTGCTATGCAAGTGCAAAGTAGATCAATGCTGCTTCAGTCTATCTCCAGGTTTTGTTTATAAATTGAACAATCAATTTGCAAATACTCTAATTTCCCTAGTGGTGGCTCTAGTAACCTCAGATCAACCCCTGTGATTTATATTTACTGAACATCACTTACTCGGCCTAAATCCCTGAACTAAACTGCAAATTGTGATCAAGGACTGGATAAAAGTCTCGCACTGGTACCATCGTACCCTCTCTTCAAGGTAGTCTATATGGATCGCACTTCCCATGTGCAGTAGGTGGGATGCATACTGGATTCCCTGTGTGACAGGTGCGATGGTCAGAGAAGGTTGATTTTACCTTCATACTTTGGTTTTTCTTTACTCTTTTCAGATCTATTCAAGAGTTTTGATGTTTGTGGTCAGTATATCTCTATGGAAACCCTTTTCTCTTCCATCATTCCACCTCCATTGTGCAAAGAACTGTAAGTGTTTTTATGTATTGTGTGCCATTTTCAGTTCTCTTTTACAAAGAAGTAGCATCATCCGACTGTCGTTTCTTGATCTAAAAGTGTCGTAACTATCGTTTTCAGTCATAGAAGAGAATCCCATTGTTCTTGATAGTTGATTGTACTGTTACTCTTGTATGTGATTTGAATTAGTAGTTTTTCAAGTGTCGAAAACAATTTTCATTTCGAAATCGCAAAGGGTCGTCCCCATCTTCACTTCATTTTGAAAAAGAAATTTGTTAGTATTGTTGCTTTGGAACATAATTCAGATTTTCACTTAGCATTCTTCTTGTCATTCATACATGAAGAAGGCTAAAAAACAAATACATGCATGTGCATTTGCATTTAGACTGCTTGGTTTGATTTAGGACAGTGCAGTTATTGTGTGCTCTGTGCTCTTTGTTGAAAGACCCTCAGTTCTCTTTCCTTAGTTGCTAGGATTTTCATTGCCAAAAGAAGATTAAACAGTTGTTTATCATCTTAGACTGCATTTTAGGACTTGTATACACATCACGCAGTGAACCTGAAAGGAAATTTTTTAAACAAGATCAACTATAAAATAAATTTATTGAATCCAAAAATGAACCTAATGCACAACATTTAGAAGTCTAGGCTAGAGACGTATTCCAGCGTCGTAAAACCTGGTAACTGTTGTTTTCATTGTTGGTTGGGTGATTCCTCCACTTTGAGATGACAAGTGCTAGTATGGACTTGTGCTCCCACGTACCGTCAAGTATATATTGGGAGACCACAATAGGCTATATCCTTTATCCTTAGGAGTCCATGTTTGTCGCCCTATCGATTGCAATGCACTGAACACAGCATTTGGGAAGATTGACTGTCGTATCGTAAAAAGTATTTTACAGTTTTGCGATTGGTTTGGTAATCCCTCTGCCTAGATTTCTAGAGAAGTCTCTTTCATTCCTTTTCAGACTCCTTAAAGGAAAAGTTCCATCTGAGCACTTGTCACTTTAGGCTCATTAAAAATCGAAGGCGACTAGATTCATCTTTTGTTTTTTCTCGACTCTTAAAAATTGAAAAAACAAGTTGTGTCAAAGCGTCTAAAATTTATTTGAATCAGAATAACATCACAAGTTCGCTTGTTGGTCTCTAGGTTGAGGAAAATGGAGTCTACCAACCAAGGATTCCGCCTTGGAGGAAGTCCTAGTCCTTTCTCCTCTTGCAAAGATGTTGGTGCACCCCATATGGCCACATTGTCACTTCCAGGGTTGACGATTGGCTTGCCCGTGTGGCTCTTCTCTCCCTCTGTCATTCAGAATACCGTAATTCTTGAACAGCCAAGTCAGCAACTAGATGATACTAGAGTTACCCCCCGACCTTCTACTTCGTCCATTTCTCCCTCTCCTCCTTCCTCTTCGCTTGATGAAGCTAGTAAAGCTAAGGATCAAGTAATTGAGAAGAAGAAGAAGCAGAAAGAGAAAAAGGAAAAGAAGAAGAAGGAGCCAAAAGCGAAAGGGGGCAACCATGCATCATCTAGAAAAAATCCTCACCCCGCACCGTTTAGACCTAAATCTCCATGTGTCATTTGCAAAGGAGATCACTATCATCAAGATTGTCCTTGCATCCCTCGGATCCTAAGGGACTGGTCTCCTCATTTGTACAATCCGGTGTCGTCAACATCTGATGATCATGTTGAAAATACGCCATCAACCAGTGAAAGTGAAGTATCTGGACAGAAAAGGAATCACAAATTTCCTTGTAAACTGTGTGAAGGTGATCACGACGTCCACCATTGTCGCTTCCTAAACGAAGCTAAAAGAGTTTTATATGACCGTCTTGCTTCACCGCTATGACTCCCTCCTGGATACAAGAAACTCTTGCCAATTCCATCACTGGTTGAAAATCCGGCTGGCACACCATTGTGGTCATCCGAAACGTCTATCATTGAAAATGAACCTTCTGAATCCAGACCAGACGAAAGTTAAAAGGTTGAGGCGGCAGTTGACCCGGTCTTGCCTTCAAAAGGTTCATCTCCAAATGATATCGTCACTGAAGAGAACAAGAACGACACCATTCAAATTCTTTTCATAAACATAGACTCTGACGAACTTGGGGGTAGTCTACCCGTTCCTTTACCACGGGAAGGAAGTTCGTCAGAGTTGTATCCGGCCATCTATTTGGTCCCACCTCCATGCAACCTAGTTGTTTCCTTCGATTGAAATCTACTGCAAACCCCGTTTACCAGCTAGTGTACCATTCCAAATCATTGTACAAGCTTACAGAATGGTCATGGCTGGTACCATCATAAATGAAGGGGCTTCTGTGAGTATCCTTTCCTCAACTGCTTGGAAAGCACTTGGTTCGCCATCGCTTCTGTTTGAAATGAGAAATCTAACAGGCTTTGACAAAGGAACCAGTCGTACCGTTAGGGATCCTTCCCAATGTGCCCATTACTTTGAGAAGGAAAATCGTTCACATGAATGTGATGGTGGTCCAAGGACCCTTAGATTATAATCTACTCCTTGGGCGTGAATGTATTTATTGCATGGGAGCCATTGTCTCCTCACACTTTAGAGTAATGTGTTTTCCGCATGAAGGCAGAGTAGTCAAGCTCGTAGACCAGTTGTCATTCCCCGGTTCACACATAGCAAATAGTCAAATGACATCCCTAAATGGTCTTTTCATGCAAGGAATGTCTCATCAATCTCCAGGTCGTCCACCTGATGAGTGCGAGTGATTCAGGAGGAGCTGACTGAAACCCGGGGGCATGCACCCTGGCCTACTTCGGCGGGGAAACTCTAGGTATAAAGTAGGTTTCTGCAGATGAAAATGACTGATCCTGTTAGTTTCAGTCTTTACAGCCTTCCTACAGTGATCAAATATGCTCTTACAAAGTTATTTTGAAGTGTCAAGGTCAAATTTTGTCATTTCAAAGAGTTTTCAAGCAAAATTTGGTCACTAGGCATTAGGTCTAGGGTTTGCTCTCACTCTTTTCAAAGTTGCCCAAAGGCCCATCCATGTCATCATTCAATTGAGTCTATCATCATTCATAGGGTTGTCATTATCATGTCAGTGTCTAATGAGTCATTTTACATCTTGTTCATGCTTCAGTTGTGCCTTGGCAAGTTCATTTCCCTCTCCTAGGGTTTTGAAGGCAATTTCTCTTGAACGGTCAAATCAATGGCAAAACTTGTTTCCTGATGTTCATACTCCTTCCCCTATCCTTAATGTACCTTATCATACACTTCCCATCCCTCAGATACCCCAAAATCCTCATTTTTGCACAAACCCTAGTTTCTAGCTACAACCTGGCAATTTTCTAGGTTTGGCCTGTGATTTGCCCTTTTGGACCCCTTCCCCTCACTCAATCTCTGAGATTCCACTTTCCCCTGCTTCCTAACATCCCTCCCCACTCCCAAAAATTTTCCCAAGAATTTAGAAGCCCCCTATCCCCTTCATTTCGCTTCATTTTGACCAAATTCCTTGTTTCACACATCAGGGCAAGTTTCACTCAAATGATGTTTCAGAGCAGTTAAAGATGAATTTTGGGAAACTGAGAGAGGTTTTTGTCCACCACATGCCAAGGAAGAAAAAACTCCTTCACTTTTTACACAGGTTTCATGGTTTGAGAGAAATGTCAAAAATATTGGCGAGAACGAAGGTGCTCCAAGGACGGTTGGCCAAAACACAAAAACGAAGGAAAATGCCCGATCCACTCCAAATTTTGTCCAAATCCTCTTTGGCTGAGCATGGTACTTGATTGGGGACTCCCAGCCCAAATTTCAAGAAATTTGGAGAAAATTTTGTCATTTGTGAATTTTTTGTGCCATTTACAGGTTTTTCCCGTGTCATGTCTGCGTCCCGAGCGCGGATGTTTTGAAGGACTGCTCGGAATTTTGAAAACTTGGCATTTTTGGAAAGGGCATGCAAAGAGAAAAATTACCAATACTTGGGAGAAGCTTGATTTTGAGGTTTGAGCCTCCAAAAGCTCAAAATACATCAAAAAAATGACTTTCTGCCCACTTTTTGAGTTGCAGAAAGTGACCTTGGGAGAAATGGTTTTTGAGGGGGCAAAACAACTCCAAATTCAGAAATTCCACTTGGGATGGAAAGTAGACAGACCAAGCTTTCCAATGAACCATCTTGTACCTGATTTGGACCAGTGGAACCCACTCAAAAGTTGCTGCAAAGGTGCGCGGACGTGAGAGCCAGGGGGCGCGGATGTGAGAGCTAACTTTGCCAAAATCGACTTTTTTGGTCAAAAAACACTGTTTTGACTATGGTTGATTATTTTTACTTGTAGATGATGGATAAATGTAATATTTTCATGGCACTTTGATAGATTTTACCTCTCTTTACTCTTCTAGAAGCTTCCTTGATGTAAAAAGTGAATAATTAATGCATGAATCAGTTAGCTAAGTAATAGAGGCAAGTTGTTGAGCTGCCTATTATCTAGTGCTTAGTTTGGAATTAATTCAAACTACTCCTAGAAGGATGAGCTCGACCCCTAGAGGCAAGGGAATAGGTTAGCTTGCCTATATTATGTGTTTTCTTAGTCATTTTGAGAGGTTGGAAGGTTGGACTCTTGTGGGAGAAAACTTTATGGTATATTGTACATCTATCTCTGCAATTTAGAGAAAAGGAAGGCCAGGGTTTTGCAGACATCATTGTGGATTCTTGTGGATTGTTGTGTTGATGGTGTGTTCTCTACATGTTCTTGTAAGTTTGTTTATGTATTCCACATCTCTCTTTTGCTTCTATTTGGACAAATGAAGTGGTAAAGTTTGAATACATGCTTTGACATGCTCAGCTTTTTAGTTTGTTCAAAATTTATGTTTTCTGCTATCTAGAGAGGATTCAAATGGTTGTTTGCCCTCTTTAGATCCTTCTCTATCATCCCTGATCATCCATCTCAGATTAAGGCATCAGCGCTCACTCCTACCTTGCCCCAAAGATCCCCCTGCAAAAACTGTGCTCAATCCCCGCACCCTGAATTGCACTCCCTCCAATTGCCACCAAAAAACCAAAAATCTTTAAATCAACCCCCTTATCAGTTTACTAGCCTAAAATCCTTGTTCCTAATTGGTCAACTCATCCTATTGACAAAATCAATCGAGTTTTGACCCGCGAGAGCCTTCTCATACCTCGTAGGGCTAGCTACGAGGTGAAATGGTTTGATGTAGCCTTGAGAGTTTGTCTATCTCAGCCTAGGTGAATTCCAAGCACTAACAGGTTACATGTCACATAATCGATGCCCCATTTAGCAAAGGGGCCTATGGTCACAACGGGGTGCAGCAGGACAGCGGGCACACGCATCTTCCGCTGGTAAATCTGGCATTCGTGACAAGAATGGATGGCAAGAATGCAGTCCTTGAAAATGGATAGCCAGAAGTAGCCAGCACGGAGGATATTTTGTGCGGTGCCAT
>APFE031184496.1:0-33440 GCA_000404065.3 Pinus taeda | reverse complement strand
TTGACATGCTCAGCTTTTTAGTTTGTTCAAAATTTATGTTTTCGACTGTCTAGAGAGGATTCAAATGGTTGTTTTCCCTCTTTAGCTCCTTCTCTATCATTCCTGATCATCCATCTCAGATTAAGGCATCAGCGCTCACTCCTACCATGCCCCAAAGATCCCCCTGCAAAAACTGTGCTCAATCCCCGCACCCTGAATTGCACTCCCTCCAATTGCCACCAAAAAACCCAAAAATCTTTGAATCAACCCCCCTTATCAATTTACTAGCCTAATATCTTTGATCCTAATTGGTCAGCTAATCATATTGAAAGATCTACCGAATCTGACCCGAGAGAGCCTTCTCATACCTCGTAGGGCTAGCTACGAGGTGAAATGGTTTGATGTAGCCTTGAGAGTTTGTCTATCTCAGCCTAGGAGAATTCCAAGCGCTAACAGATCCAACACCCATCCCTATAGGAAAAGGGAGTTAGACTAGAATAAGATTCCATCATCAAGGTGAGGTTGGGATTTAGAATCACCCTGGTTCAGATGGACTAAGCCAGGAGTTGTTTCTATCTACAGTGTGGATGGAAACTATCTTGCAAAAGCAAGAGCTTCTATATGGTAACCTAGAAATTATTCATTATACCTGGGGGCATGCAAACCTTTTTGCACGCAAGCAAAGAGCAACCATTTATTTTTTAAATTGGTAGGTCCTCTAACCCTTTAAACTCATAGGATTGGTCGTTTCCTAGCTTGCATAAAGAAAGGATCCGGGGCAAAGCTTGAAAAGGTGTAAGCTCCATAAAAAATGGCATCTGAGATGAGATATCCTTATTATATCACTGGTACGAGTAGTTTTAACGCATAATTCAAGCTCATTAAAAATTAAACATAAGAAATGAGAAAATGTTTCCCCTAGAGTTTAAGCTCATTAAAAAATGAACCGATCCCCGATAAATAACCATTGTGAATGCATTATCATCATCTTTTGAGCCTTGGTCGTGTTCTCATCATCACCTCCACTCTATTTTAGCCAATCATACGCCTCCATTTGATTGTTTACCCTTTTTGAGGAACATCTACGAAGAGTGATTATGTTAGCCATCCTTGTGACACTGTCGTGATTGGAAAATTCCAAACCTTACCTGGAATCAGTTGCTACCCAAAATCATCACTCGTTCCTCGAAAGATGAGTCTCCTTTAAGCTCTTTTGAACTGACTCGCGAAATATGAAAATATTGCCGAGCGATTAGCCTCTATGACTCATTAAAGTTATCAGAAGTGCTATCCCTCCTCTAGATTTTAATCTTTTTGGACCTGAGGGATTATTACACAAAAAGATCGAGTGCTTTTCTTGTTCGGCTCGTTAAAACTATCGAAAATTCATCCCTTTTGTATTATTTTATGCTTTTTCGGACTTAAGGGATTATACAACAAAAAAGAATCTTCGGAGTCTTCTTTTGTCCTTTCAGGACTGTCTAAAATTGAAAAGGACTGAGTTATCTTTGTCGTTAAACTCGTTAAAACCGAATAAATAGCGACAAACTTGTCCAAATGGACGAGAACGAGTTTCACTATCGCTAGCTCGTTGAAACATAGCGGACAAGTTCGCCCGAAGGGCGAATTATAGAACAAGCATATGTTATCCTCCTCAAGCTTGACAAAAATAAAGAGGTACTGGTCAGTAATGACTGGGGAAAATTGGGAAGAAAACTTGAAGAAACTTTATTGGTAGCAAGTTTCTCTTTAACATGACACTTTCACTCCACATCCGAGTCAGGTTGGGTTGTTATGTTCACTGGTCGTATCACCATTGGCCATCACACCATCCATCTTTGGGGTTAACGCTACTAATCCATCGTCAGTGTCGCCAGTATGTTCAAGAGAAGTCGCCCAGAGAATTCACCTGTGTCTCATACGCTGCAATACATTCACGCTCTATTCTTTCATGACCGCCACCCTGAACCCTGTGTCATCAGATCGTTTTCACCTCCAAAATCATTTGCTCGGTTCCATGTCGTAGATGTGGGATTCATTAAGGCCCTCCTATGATGGGCCACTTCTTGTCGACATCATCTCATTATCCAAGAAGTCGACTTAGGAACAACCCCTTTCAGTACTTTGAAGCTTGCATGCCTCAATGGCAAGTTTCTCACTTTCAGCAATAGGTTTACATCAATGGCCTTCGACCAGAAGATTTTGTGTGGTGTTCGATGCCAAGTCCCTTTTTCACACCACGCTAATTGTACTGTAGTACCTTGATGATCATTGTCATTATTGGTGATCCCTCTCGCACCTATTAACAACTTATATCATTGGCTAGTAATCAGGCAATGTCTTTCCATGTTCGACTCCAGAACATTTTTCACATGGATCGACTTGTACTCTGAGGAATATTGAACTCGTTTTGAAGACCCTGGATCTAGTTTCATCCATCCGGGCTGTGATATATTCAGGAATATAAAGACATCAAATGTACATCATTTCTGAACAGATGATCTTCCAAATCAAAGGATGATGACTCCATCCGAATCATCAGTCTGCCACACAGACGATTGTCTGTCCTATGTGCATGAAAATGAATTTATAAAGTTGAGCATGGGAATTCCCGCCTTAGCTAGATCATGAAAAATATTATGAAGGTAATGTATCGTATTGTATCTTATTATTGGTTGCCCCCCAGCTCTAAAAAACTTCGGATCCTCATGGTAAAGCATTTCACCCAACATCAAAAGATTAACAACCTCATGCTTTAGGAGGCAACTGTTATAGAAATTTTTGGGCACTACAACCGCAATCATAAATGTCCATAAACTGAGGGCTCTTAAGTCCCTAAAAGTGCTGCTTCACTACCTAAACAAAAAAGGTCAGCTAATTAAATCATCTCCCAGAAGTTCTCCATAGAAAACTACTCAGAACTGGTCAAAACTGGACCATACAGAATGCCCAGTGCAGAGGGTGTGATGCATACTACCTTCCCAGTGTAAAAGGTGTGATGCATACTGGATAGCCCCTTTGTGGGGTGCGATGGGAAAGAATGGACAAATGGCAGAGGCAGTTTGCGAGGTGGAGGATCATAGAATCTTCCAGAAACTTCCCCTCTAACACTTGCCTCTCTGATTTCGCCCAGGGATGAGTAAGATATCATCAATCTCCAAGTGGAATCAAGAACTATCAGAGAGAGACACTAATCAAAATCCTAGAGCTGACTCCCCCCCTACATCATCTATATATGGATCCCTCATCATAGAGATCCAGAGGCTGGAATCTTGTATCTTGTAGAGAAGTGCTGTTGGTTTTCTAGTGTAACATCATAGTGTTGGGTGATCTAAGCTTTACTTGACCTGAAGAAGGGATTTCTTGCTGGAGGATGATGCTGGGTCAGAAAAATTGGTTGTAATCTTCTTGCTATTCTTGATATTAATAAAACTATTCAAGTTTTCCTCCACATTCTTGTATGTTTGATTATATATGCATTTGTGTGGTCAATACATATCTGGTCTTGTGTTGTTTATGACTATAGATCTCTGTTCTTCGATAGTGTTATGTTGCTTTGATTCCACAGGTGCTCTCTGAAGCTGTGTAGACAAAGAAGGAGTGGAAAATATCTATCGAGAAGGAGAAGAACTAGGCAAGGAACCAAGCGGAAGGCAAAGGTTGGTGTCATTTGTTCCCCTCTTGTTTCTAAGATAGCTACCAGTCTTAGTGGGAATAGCAGCTCTAAGTGGACACTATTCTCGGTAACACTAAGTGCCATAAAGACGCGTCTATGCAAGCTGTAGTCCCAAACAACTAGATTGAAGGTAGGTGGAGGGAAAAGCAGCGCGACATCAACTAGTTTGGCACCGGGGACCATACAAGCAATAGAGTTGGTTCGATCCTTGGATCTCTGGGTAGTCGCACTGCCGGATGGAGATTTGAGGGTGGAGGTGGAATCTGAAAAAGCTATTGTCAGTGCTTTAAAGAATATTTGTTTGAAATTGATTGTGCTCCCTAGTGAATTCCTTCACACGCTACAAGCAAGTGTGATTGAAGAGCTTAAGACCCAAGAGCAGCACGTGCTAAGCATGATCAACGAGCATAAAGTCAACAACGAATAGATATTCGTTGAGAAGATAGCCACACTAGAAGCATGGAAGAAGGTTCAAGAGAATAACGAGTGAACTACAACTGTGGAAGCTAAAGCTTGCAGAATTGTTCCGAAACTACATATCCTAGAAGAAGCGTTGGTGGAGGCCATGATTAGGGAATTGGATTCAATTGTGCACGATGCAAGGATAGAGATTGTGTTGGCTTATGGGGATCTAACCCACGCTCATAGTTATTTAGCCAAACAAATCCCTACACTACTGGCCCTTTCGGCATCAGCTCGCGGAGCGCGGACTGAAGTCTCACCTGAAGCAGTATGGGGGGATACTAGAACCAAGTTTTCACACCCTTGAGATGGATGTGATGTTGGTTTAGTCCAACTAAACCTACCTTCATGCAAGTCGCTTTGCACACTATTCTACCCTTCAGTACCTTCGTGATTTGTTATAATCAACTTTCGCGTAGCCCTAACCAGGGGCTAAAGTCCTTTCGCACTACTAAGGAAACGAACTGCGATATCTCCTAAACTACACCAAGTATCTTAATTATCTTATTAACAGGTCTTGATTAACTTCGCGTAAACAAATATTTTATCTTGTGTTCACTTAGCCAATACAGTTATACACATTTTTGCATCAAATAAGCATTAAAGGTGAAATTCATACCTAATATAATAGATGCATAAAACAGGAAATAAAGATGCATAATTGATAGAAACTTCTCTTTAATAATACTTCCATTGTTTATAGACTCGACTCACCCTTTGCACTCAGTTGCAGGGGTATGCGCACTGAGCTGTGGAATATTAGTCCTCTACTACAGCTCACACGCCTCTGTCTCTAGGCACTCTATGTTCAAGTCCTCCTGTAGGGTGGTGATGACCTCGAACGACTACTTGAACAACTTCATGCAGTCTATCATTGCACTATTAACCGCCAACATTGCTAGTGTGATCGTGGTGGTGCATTTTTCCTTAAACTCTCGTGGAGTTGAAGGCTGCACCTTCAACTAAAGTTCTACTATATAAAGGTTTATAGCGCCTTTCGAATTTGAATTTGACTGTTCCCCCTACATTCGGTCCATTAATGCTAGATTGGTGGCAGATTTTCAAGAATCTATCCCATAAAGTTCACCTTAAATGCCTACCACCCACTCCATTTGGCCTCAAAACAAGCATCACATCATGAATAGTGACTGTAACAGTCACTTTTCAGCAGACCTGCACACCAGCGTAGCTGTCTTCACGCTGTCGCGGACCCCATGACACTTCACTACTGCGCGCAATCCTGACATCGCATAGTGCTCAAGAAGAGTATTTTATAGTCCCATGCCTCCTTTCAACTACCTGGAGTGCTAATACTATGCTTCGGTCGGCTAGTCAGGTGGTCGAGCCACCTGTGTATGGCTTCAAACAATTTCCATTCACTTTTCCTAGGAAGGGCTCTCCATTTAACTTGACGAACTATACTGTGCCTCCGTCGGTAATCTCCTTAATAATATACAGCCCTAACTAGTGCATCTTGAACTTTCCTGGGAATTTATAAAACTTACTATCATACAACAACTCTAGATCATTCATCGATGAGTGCTGCTATGCGTAGACTAGGCACGATGTATTCCATAGGCATTACAGCTTCCACTCCATAGAAAAGCCTAAAAGGTGTCTGTCCCATTAGTTTCTTCCATGTTGTTTGATAAGCCCATAGCACTGCAGGTATGTATAGGTCCTAATCACTTCCACGCACATTGCATATGTTGGTCAGCGCATTGCATACCTTGTTGAATGCTTATGTGTGTAGAATCTTTTGTGTAGTTTCTCTTCCTGCATAATGTCTTCCCAACATTAAGAGCCATTTTCAAGGTCGCCACCCTAACACATGCTTATTGACCATGTATTTGAGCACGGAGTACATGTGCATCTGCATAGGTTGGGGCTTCTCTCCATAGGCCTGTGTCCACTTGGCCAGATGTGTGCACGGATCATCTTGTTCATCATACTTGTTTGCTAATCGCATCTTAGGCTTCCCAAAGCACACTCTCATCCTTCTCTAACATTCGTGCTAATCATCAAAGCTTCCTTTGTGTGTACCCCACCATCTTGCAGGCATTGTGCACAGTACCTAGTCCAAGGCCTGGAAGCGTTTCTTTTCTGGCACCTCCCTTTCAAAGGCATCCAAGAAGGTATTTGCCTCATTTATACCATAATATGTAGGAATATCTCTTGCTTCAATCAACATGCAGCGCAACGACCTTGTCATCATATTGCAGTTCAACGTAGTTACCTCATGTAACCGATTTTTCCATTGCTCTATTTCTTCATCAAAATCCGAAGTGCAGGAGCTCTCATGCTCCCATGTCATCTGGCCGTCCGTGGTGGGATTCACCTATTCTTCGTCTCGCGCTATTATCTTGTAGATGCAGTCCAGATCATCATCACTTTCATAGTCCTGGACCAGCTCTGTATAGCGCGATCCTTCAGCAGGGTCCAGGGGTATAATTACGCGTAGTGACTTCTTTTCAAAGATCATTTTTCACATCTTCAGATTAATTATCTCATTCATGTTAGTGGCCCTAGGAGCGGGGGTAGGTATTTTCATCATCAACAATCTCTATTACTTTGAAATCTACCAGTGTGCTCACTCCCTCAATATCCACAGTTATTTCATGCAATCACCCCATAGGTATTATTTTTTGTTGATTCGCCATTATCAACTGAATCAGAGACCATTGCAGCATAGGCCTTCCCATTTTCTCCCATGTCTACTTCAGTAGAGCATTCGCATCTGATCCCAAATCCAAAATTACTTGATCCATCACATATTCTTTGATCTTTGTAGTAAGTCTCTGTCACGCGGAATGAGTCGATCTTGCGGACAAGATAGAACTTCCTAGAATCTAAAGAAGACCTAATGACAAGAAAACCAACTAGACACTATCTTTCTCTAAATGTGCTTTTATAAATAATGGAAAACAAGTGTGTTTAAGGCCTACCTTATGTCCAACGCAAGTTTGGGGATGCCTTCGCTTCTTTGATCCAAATGAGTTCCTTTGTTGTGAACCTGCAAACACAAACATGGCAAACAAATTAAATAGCACCTGAAAAGCCAATATCATAAAACATATTTAACATGAAAGTCAAGGAGTCCATGAAACAAATAACATAAGATACTTGTTGAGAAAAATGAGTCTAATTGTATTAACTCAAAAGAAGAAGAAATTTACAACCTTTTCCTTGACGTTGTACAAGCTCCTCCCAGGGTCCAACAAGAAGTCTCCTCTACTTTGACAAGCTTCACTCACTCCCTAATGAAACCAAAAAGGTATGTGATCTCTCCTCTTAAGCTCAACTAGGAAGTCTTGATTTCACCAGTATTTACCCTAAAAAAGGTTCAGCTTCTAACCTCTCTAGCCACTAACCCAATGCCTCAATTTATAGTGCAATGGAGGGAAGTTACTAGGTCCTCCTTCAAAGGGATAGCTCCTCCTATCAAGGGATTAACTCCTTCTCTTTTGGGATGCATGAACCACTTTGGAGCGAACAATCCACGTCAAAATCCTTCTAGAAACATCTAGATTTAACCCAAAAGTGAGTTTTTTAGGATAAACTTGCGCCTTTTTGACTTTCACAGGGGTACGCACCCACCCCTTTACAGACAGAGTGTGCAGATACGCAGGTATTATGAACAAAGGGTGCGGGTTCGCAGGTAAAAGTAGGAGAAAGTGCGGAACCAGAGTAATATTGATTTTCAATCTTTCTCTCATTTGCAAAGCTTGACATGAAGAGCTAAGGTCTAAGACTTGCTTAGGAGGCTAGTATAAGTGATGATAGACCCATACTGACTGCAAATAATCATGGTGACAATATTTTTGTGTAACAAAAAGCATGGAATAAGGGGCATGGTGGCTATTGTTCCACCCTCCCCAAACCCCACTCCATGCAAAAAAATCTTTATGGAAATGGAGAAAACAAAGTGATGGCTAAAACATAGAGGAGGAGGTAGGAAAACTTAAGGAAAAACAACAATGGAGGTGTTGGATTGCAAAGTAGGGATAGGGTTCTACAATCCTCCACTGCCCAGTATATCAAACTATATAATTGTCATGTATCACATTTTTATATTGAGAAATATTTATATTTATAGTGATATGATTAGCATAGCCACTCAACCATTTCCATTTGACAACTTTTGTATATTATCCAATCTAGGAGGCTAGTGCTTCACTAATTTTTTTATTTTATCTTATCAAAATTTTCCATTGATTTTTTCCCCATTGGAAACTCTTGATAGTAATTGTTATGATATAGAGTAATGTAGCCATAAATAAGAAGGATGCTACAAACTTTCCTAGGTATTATGCCACCCACACAAAGCTCATAACTTCAATGAAGTTAATAGTAGTTGGTCATTTGATGATGATATCTATATTCATGGAATCTATCTAGATTTTTCTTCCACGGATCACATACCCTGAATATAATAGTAACTGTTAAGAAAATTTACATTTCATAAGATTTCCCAATAGTTGATAATTTTCCAAGGTCTTTAGTACCTATATGAGATGTCATATGTGGTCTTCTTAGATAGAGCTATAAACCCATATGTCATCCAAGTACATGATGGCCCTTAGTATTATAAAAACAATTCTCCAACTCCCAAGGGTCTTAATTTTAATTGTTAACACAAGGTTCATACAAACAAAAGAGGGTCTAACACTATATATACAACAAGAACTATCTCTTCCTTTTGTTTATTTTTATGTAGTTGGAAATATTGAAATGAAAGCTATAAGTATAGAGACCAAGTCGACTAATCTATGCTATAGGAAAATTATAATTGCAAAAGATAACTTGCTGAAAAGAAAATGACACACAAACCTAGGCTAATTGCAATAAAGGAATGCACACATGCACACTTCTACACTTTTTGCAATGAAATGAAAGCACAACTTGCACACCTCTATGCTAACTTGCAAGGAAATAGAAACATACTGTTGGAATTAAAGCCTGCAAACTGTAATCCCTAATTTGCAGAAAAGAAGATTTATAAAGAAAACCATTCAAAATAATTACAAGGTCTCTATACCTTCAAGTTCCATTATCAGGTTTGAGGAGTGTTGTAATATACCAAAGAAGACAAATCATAAATTTATTGCAAATCTGTGAGAGTTTAGAAGGTGGGTTACAAATTGCTATAAGAGTCCCTATTTTTTTATTGGAGACAATCCAGTGAGCAAGTAACCAAGAGAAATGCAATTTGGAGAGTCAAAGAAGATATGGATGAATTGGAAAATGGTAAAATAAACCTATTAAGAGAATCACAACAACAGTTTGCAAGTTTAGCCTAGCAAAACACAATTCTATGGGTTTCCTATAACTGGAAAACAAGTTACAGTGCAGGAAAACAACAAAGTTACAGTAAACAATGAACAAAAAATGCGTATTAATAAAGGAAATGAGGAAAATTCAAAGTTAAAATGTCATTTAACTAATGTAGCCACTACAACTATTATAACCAAGTCCTCAAATAACATGTAAGAAAATACTATTCATGAAAACTTCCTAGTTAACCATGCATGAATTCTATAAACATCAGTAACTTTAAGAAATGCTTTGTGTAAGTTATCAGATGCATAATATTAACAAAAATAATACAAGAGGGGTATGGAGCACCTAGGGTAGGTCGTAACCCATCGAATCTCAAAACCCTTATAAGAAAGCCAGACTAGGAGATGAAATAGGATATCACTTCCGTTGACTAAAAAATTGCTTGTACATTACAAAGGTACAAAATTTTCTTGGAAACACTAATATATATTTTTATGTTATTCTTCACACACTTATCTACATGTCTAATGGGCTATTCGAGCCTCTTATTTATACAATGAGTATGGAGTGGCATCCTTGAGGGTAGGACTACATTTCCATCCAAAAATACCTAGAAAAGGGGATATTTCTCCCTAGGCTACCTTACAGTAACAAGAAGAAGCATTAAATTTCCTCACCCATAGGGGAATTAACACCTATCATATGGGGATTAAAATAAAAATTAGTTAGGATTAGTACAAGATGAAATCTTACGAAAGAATTCTAAACCAACGACATGGGGATAACATGAAATTTAGTAGGTTGGATTAAAAGGACAACTTGCAAGAAAGGACAAATCATAATCCAAAAATAAGGGAGTGGAAACATTCCTCAACTCCTTTATAATTTTTTTTTTGGGACTAAAATCATATCCTAATGGGGAGATATGATCTAAAATAGATCACATATAATTTGTCATATATTTCGGTACTTTTTGGGTCATAAAATTGGAGCTATTGACTTCTAGGACCCATTTTAAGGACAATGATTTTTTGGGATAAAATTTGCTAGCATAGCTCCCAATCTATTGATGGTTTTTTTATGATTCAATAATTTTTTAATGATGCAAGCATCACCTCAATTAGTTTTTGTATGTGGAAGTTATGCCTCTTGTAATATGATCTATCTTGTTGGCCAACATGGTACTAACTTGATGCCATGTTATCTTCCATTACTCACACGTGTGGATCTAGTTATGTGTGCAATTTATAGATCATTATAGAGGATTTACAATATTAATAATAATTAGAGTTTAGGCTTGCAAAAACCCTAATCCTAAACCCTAAATGAATATGAAACAATGTAAAATATTTAACTTCTTGGAAAGGTAGGATTTCATTCTTATTCCATTAAGTACTATTCCATAGGAGATCATAACATTCATAGTGGGATAATGAGGGAGATTAGAGGAAGAAAGAGATCCTATAGTAGCCATATTGAAAACAATGGCCATTGCATATCCATGATGAGTGCCCCTTTCTTTGTAGTCACACTTCATAACTAAGAAGAAAAGAGTAGAGCGTAGGTTTCACTTTTTAGCTAATTTTTTCTTGTATCATGATTTATAGATTGCCATGGATATTCCACTAGAACAATTGTTCAAAAAAATCTAATAAAATATAAAAATATTTATTATGAGTATTAATTACCTTTAGATATCATATTTTTTATTTATTTATTTTATGATTAAATGAATAGATTATCTAAAATGTGAGAAAAATGGAACATTAAAAAATACAGATGTAATCCACAACAAACACAAATTTTCCCCTAGGAAACCCTTATAGGAGAAAACCTAGTTAGAAGGTGAGGCTACTATGCTCTCTTTTCTTTGGTATGGAATTATGCATGTACAAAGGAAGATGTGATCTCTATATATTTACTTGAGATTTATCACTTGTATGTGCATTGTAGAACTTTAACACCTTATGTTCTACTATCTAACTTCCAACTCCTAGTTTATTTTCTCAACCATGGAACAAAATAAAATAACATAGAATGGAATCCCCACTAATCCTAGAGGTAAATCTGAACTCCCTCAACCCTAAATTACAGTTACAAGTTTGGACCTTCTATAGTAATATTCAAAGTCCACATGTGGCTAACCCCATTTGCATGAATAATGGTGGTCGATGTGGCATATTATCAAACCTTGGTGGTCAACATGGTATTTTAGCTTGTGGGAGGCATACATTTTTCATACATAGTACAATTGATGCGATTCTTCCATCATTTGAGTGTTGAATAGTGCCATAGGGTCTAGCACAAGTGAGATTTTTTTGAACCCAAAAATCATCATTTAATTCTTTAAAATGGATTTAGAATTTTCTCAATCTGAATTCTCCAAACTAGGATCCACCTTTAAAATGACCATGCATTCTTATTCCTCCATTTTTTCCACTTTGAAATCATTGAGATAGATGAAAAAAATTATAATGATCCAATCTAGAGAAAAAGGATGAAGGAATCCCAAAGGAAAGATGCTTGAAGGGTAACAAGTCTTTTTCCCAATGAGGACGTTGTTGATCATCAATCCAATGAGGTTGAAGGAGAATACCTAAATGAGAGGTTAGGAAGCTTAGAAGATACACTATTGTTCTATTATGAATGTAAAGAAATAGGTGATTTATCTTCTAGCTATGCATGGATGTTATTAGAAGATACCTCTCAAGAAGAGGGAATAATGTCTCATGGTGAGAATGAAAAGAGATATCATGATTTATCATCCATAGGAGAAAATAAGAATATCCTTGGTAGTGATGAAGAAAAGGCTCAAAGTGAAATATATCTTGGTCATGGGTCTGTTAGTAATTATAATAGAGAAGAAAAAGATTTAGATAAGAAGATCTATTTCAAAAAGAATCTTATCTCTTCTCTGAAAAAGATCATGGAGCTTGTAGAGACAAACCAAAAATATGAGTAGCTGCAAGAATACAAGCTTCAAAATGATGGTTTGAGGAGAACAATTATTGATCTAAATGCTAAAAAATGAGAGGTTAGAAGGCTAAATGAGATGCTTGCATTCATAGTGGGATATTAAGGGAGACTAGAGGAAGAAGGAGATCCTATAATAGCCGTATTGAACACAATTTCCATTGAATTCATGGTGAGTGCCCCTTTCTTTGTAGTCACATTTCATAATTAAGAAGAAAAGAGTAGAGCATAGGTCTCACCTTATAGCTAAGTTTTTTTTGTATCAAGATTTATAAACTACCATGGATATTCCACTAGAACAATTCTTCAAAACAGATCTGATAAAATACTGAAATATTTATTATAAATATTAATTCCCTTTAGATCTCATATTATTTATTTATTTATTTTATGCTCAAATGAATAAATTAGCTAAAATGTGAGAAAAATGGAACATAAAAAAGTAAGCATGTCATCATACACAACAAACACAATGTTTTCCCTAAGAAACCCTTATAGGAAAAAACCCAGTTAGAAAGCGAAGCTACTATGCTCTCTTTTCTTTGGTATGGAAATGCGCCTAATGCTCTAGTATCTAACTCCTACCCCTAGTTTCTTTTCTCAACCATGGAACAAAATAAAATAACATAGAATGGAACCCCCACTCCTCCTAGCAACCTGATATTTAACACAGATTGAAATCCAATTAGGGGTAAATCTTGACTCCCTCAACTCTAAATTACAATTATAGGTTTGGAACTTCTATAGAATTCTTGAAATTCCACATGTGGCTAGCCCCATTTTCATGAATAATGGGGGTCGATGTACCATGGTGGCCAACATGGATTAGTAACTTGTGGGATGCATAAATTTTGCATATAGAATATAATTGATACGATTCTTCCATCATTCAAAAGATATTTGAGGGTTGAAAAATGCCATAGGGTCTAGCACAAGTGAGAGTTTTTTGAACCCAAAAAACATCATTTAATTCTTCAAAATGGATTCAAAATTTTCACGATATGAATTCTCCAAGCTAAGACCCACCTTTAAAGTGACCATGCAAGCTTATTCTTGAATTTTTTTCCACTTGAAAATCATTGAGGTGGATGAAAAACAATATAATGATCCAATCTAGAGAAAAAGGATCAAGGCATCCCAGAGGAAAGATGCTTGAAGGATAACATACCTTTCTCACAATGAGGAAGCTATTGTTCATCAATCCAATGATGTTGAAGGAGAAGACTTGAATGAGAGGCCAAGAATCTTAGAAGGTATGCTTTGTTATATTATGAATTTAAATAAATAAGTCATTTATCTCCTAGTTGTGCATGTACTATTAGAATATAACTCTCAAGAAGTGGGAAGAATGTCTCATGGTGAGAATGAAGAGAGATCTAATTTTCTCATCCATAGTAGAAAATGAGAATATCCCTAGTAGTGATGAAGAACATGTTGAAAGCGAATTATCTATTAGTCATGGGTATGTTAGTAATTCTGATAGAGAAGAAAAAGGTTCATATCAAAAAATCTATTTCTGAAATAAGCTCATCTCTTCTCTAAAATGATCAAGGATTTTGTAGAGGCAAACCAAAAATAGGAGTAGCTACAAGAATATGAGCTTCAAAATGATGGTTTGAGAAGAACAATTATTGATCTAAATGTTCAACATGGGGGGGGGGGTTATAATACTGAATGAGATACCAACCAATCATATCAATGAAAGAGAAGCCCATTGTGATAAACTACAAGCTAAATCAGTTTCATTGAGACATGAATTAGAGGATGCTAATCATCAATTGTCTCAATATCAGAAGATTAAAAAGGGCTTCAATGAAGTTTTGAGTCTCAAGAAAGAAAAAGTAGAAGGAGCAAATAATTAGGATGATACAACTACAAAGTCCAACAAAAATAAAATAAATTAAATTATTAGATAGCAACATCATTGAGTAAAGTAACAACAACGAGAAAAGAAAAATAAACAATATAATGTTAAGCAAAAACAACGAGGAAAAGGATGAACAACCCTAATAAGCAACAACATCAAAGGGAAGCTCAAGGTAGCAATCTAAATGGCTAGGGGAGGCAATAACAACAAATAATTTCTTTTGGAAGAAAATCAGAAAGTCATGGAAGACACTTGAATAACCAACAAAGATTCTTTCCCCTTGAAGGAAAAATCCCTCAAAGAAAAGGCATCGTCATAGAATATGCATGCAAATGAGGCAACTCAACCATTTGATATGAAAAGACACAAAATAACACATGAAAGTGAGTTTGTCTTCATCGCTTTGTGTAAAGGAAGAAACATGCAAAGGAGTGAAGGGAATAAGTGAAGATCTGATCCTTCCCTCAAAGAAAATCAGAGAAGAATGAAAAAGTATGATCGTCTTAATTCTGTAGTAAACTTCTCTAAGAATACTAGTTGCATTAAGTATACACTTCATGCCAACAAAGAAACAAGAATCTCATTTAATTATTCTTTGCAGAAAGAAAAAAATCCAACAAGAAGATTTTGGTGAAGAAAGCTAAGATGAAGGAGAAGTGTTCTCCAACCCTGTGTAGCCAAGATAAATTCCAAGAAGGGATGTGTAAGAAATTGGAAGGTAAAGCTTCTGTCATGACCCATTCTATGAAGGTTTGGATGAAAACGAGGACAATCTACTAAGGGGAATTAAACCCCCTACTTCTCTTCATTAAAGAAGGGAATGACTTCAAGTGAAGCCAAGAGAGTTAGATGTAGGCATCAAAATATTTCATATAGAGCTCGATCTAAATGATAGAGGTAAGACATAGTGCTCTCTTTGATTACATAAATGAATTGTTTTATTTCAAATATATCAACATTACATGAGTGAAGAGGAGTTGCAACATAGGCGTGAAATGATAAGAGGCCCAAAGTTAAATCAGTTCCAAAAGATTAGTCCCCATGTAGGAGTAAGAAGGTAGAAGCAAAGAATAGGAAGGCATAAGAAAAGATATTAGAAAAGGGAGAGAGAGCATTGTCTCACGGGGGGTTTCTTTATCAGTAGTAGTAGGAAACAATCTTTACTCACAGAAAGAGTCATTACTTAGAAAAATGAAAGGTTTACATCTTGGGTGAAGTACCCTTATTTCATTTATGTTGTGAATTTGATTATGCCTAGAAATTTTGGGTTCATGAACATGAATAATACAAGCTTTGCATGTTCCTAAGTTGTAAATCTGTATCTCTATGTCAAATGGTAATCTTTGGTTCAGGTGAGGTAACCTTTTGTATAAATGGACATCTCTTTTTGAGAAGAAGTCATAAGAATTTTCCTTGTGCACTGTCCAATTTGTATCAATTTCTTGGTTCAATTACATACTAGAAGAAGCATGATCTTAAGGGGAGAAGCGTTAACATGCTCAAGTGAAGTGAGCACATATTATGTAGTAGAAAAAATAGTGAAAAAAAAGCCAAAACATATCTATTAGTTGGTATTTGTAGCAACAACAGTACCATGTGTAGTTTTGATGGGTACGTAGATGATTTGGCAAAAGAGAAGGCCAAGTTGTCATAAGGTGTTCAAAACCGAATGAAAATTTAAAGAAGAGATTATATATGTTCAGGGGGGGGGGGGCATATAATATATGTATGGTTCCCAAATTATCAACAACAACTACAAGGAGAGACAAAAACAGGTTTACTAATGCTTGGTTTTGCAAGTGTCTTTGCCCATGATGGTGTAGCTAAGCTTGAATGACAGACTTCAAGTACCTCATCAAAAAAATTTCAACCCTTGAGAAGAGAAGTCTAGAAAGGAAAATGCACCTTGATAACCTGATCCTCAAACATTAATTAAAGAGAGGGAGAGAAAGAAATTTGTAGTCCTTTGTCATTGATGTCAAAGGGGGAGAGGAATCTATTTGTGCCTCATGAAGGGATAGAATGCTCAATGACAACCATTCATGTAGGGAGAGAAAGCTCAATGAAAACCATTCATTGGATAAAATTCTGTTTGTTGAATGTACCACAAGGAGTGGCCATCAATCTAGAGAAGTTATGTATGCCAAAGGGGGATATTGTTGGAAAATTAGCATTGTTAGGATGGTATATGGCATTAAGTGTGTTGGCACTGATGTGGACTAGGCTAGAATTGATGTCAGAGGCATAGTGTGTTTGACATTGATGTGCATGTAATGTTTACCTTAGGGGGAGTCTTCTGATTACTGTAGCCTTTGATAGAGAATCGTCATAGTAGTAGGATAAATGAAGAATCCATAAATATTATAGCTATAATGGTTATATTTCTTGGGCTTTGAGATCATTTCTGCTCAAAAAAATTAGATTAGATGTTCCAGGAAATGGAACAGTTGGATAACGCTTAAAGATATATTTCCAACGGTATGTTGAAGTTTGAAAAAGGCTTCTTGGACCAAAAGATATTGACCGATCAAAGTGTGCAAATCAAAGGTCAACAATAAGGGTTCAGGGCCTTAAGGTTTTGCCTCTCCCTTATGTTTCACAATAAATTTATTTATTAATGGAATTTTGGACTTAGGAGGATTTTGGAGTAAGGTTAGGACTTAGGCATAGTTGAGCTTAGTCAGAGGTTAGACCACACAACAAAGTTTGGCAACAATACAAAGGACCAATCCCGAACCTTGACCTTTGAGGAATAACTACAGGTGGCAAGGGTGATAAGTAGCACCACTTAGAGGTGGCCACGTGGTCTCAATGATGTAAACATAGGGTGATGTGGAAACATGGGAAGAGGACACATGGCATGTGTTTTTGACATTTTCAGGTGGCCAAGTGGGCCAAATCTAGGTGACATGTTGATCCAAAATTAAAAAGTGAAGGTTTCATGAAAATATTTGCAAGCTAGTTTATGTCTTTTATGCAATTGTTCATGATAGAAAAAACGCATAAACTTAAGTAAGTTTTATAGAAATTTAACAGTTAAAAATGGACAAACCTAGAACATCAAACACAACAAATTGATAACAAAGTTCACCACTCTTGGGTCACGTCTTCGGGCCTAGCTTCCAATAGTGGCATTTTTGTTTATATAATAAAATTTTAGTACATCATTGTACAAGGTTCAATATACAAAATAACACTACCATTGCATCCAAAATGCCCAAAAACCTTTGTCTAAGCTTTTCTTGAGCTCAAAAAGGTTGAAAAATGAGAAAGATATGACCATTTCTCCAATCTGGTCTGTAAATTGCTATGCAAAAGTGCCTGGCTCTGCTAAATTGGCAACAAACTTGTTTCATCCCAATTGGTTGGGTGCTTAGGTTGGAATCCAGTAGGTCACGGGTTTAGTCCACAACTTTTGACAGTGATTTCATTGTTTTAGTTATAAATTTTTTTTAAACATTGGGTCGCCCCGTAAGCCAAACACCTGGTTACATGGGGCCACATCGGACCTAGGGAAACGAGCCATAGGCCACACACTCTCCCTGCCCCCGCTCTTGGTCTCGTGGCTATCATATGGCTTGGGCCTAAGTGCGAGTAAGGTGCTGCATGCCCCCAACCCATATCTCCCTATCGATGGTTTCATCTGTTAACATAACCGTGGGCCATTGGCCTAATATTCACACCCACCTCCTACTCCGATGTGGTAATTCATGTGGTAAGTCATAAAACCAAGGTTGGGACGATTGGGCATGCATGATGAGTTGACCCTCCTCCCAACCAGTGCACCATTTAAACCTTAACCAAAAGTGGGCAACCATCGTTAATAAGGATCACTCATGGCCTAATGGTTGGGCACTTGTTTGATTGGTTAGAGGTTGTGTGCTCGAACTTGGTGGAGGTTTTTCGATCTATTGAACAAATTTTCAATGCCAAAACCAAGGGCATTCAAGGAAACCTCTCATAGGGCCACGTGGCATCCTCTGATTGGCCCATGTGGTGACCTCTGATTGGTCCACTAATTCAACCGTACATCCAATAATTGCACACCACATGCCCTCATGGGATTAGCTTAGATGTCATCGATGCAATCCGCAATCCAATCATCATGCGGATGTCAGCACCACTTCATCGTACGGTGTACACAATCAACCCTACAAGTAGATTTTTTTTTTATTGTTTTCCAAAAACTCCAGAACACGATAAATTCCTCATACGATGTTGGATTGAGGTGATTCAAGCATCATTAGAATCATAACAACGAGATATACGATTTGACACTAATTTTAGGAGATTTTGAAATATTTCATTTTTGAGCATATTTTTTATCCCTTGGATCACATGTGGCATCAACCAGGATGGACCATGTGGCCTTGCTGACATTATCATGATGAAAGCGTGATGTAAACTGATGATGTGGTAAGTTCTCGAGGTTCATGCTAGGGAGTCGATTTGGTGAATTTTTCCTTTCTATTTTGTTTTCGGTGAAAATCAAAATACAATTACCCTAAGTTGGGCCTTCAGTTGAGTCAAGACTTTAGGCTAGTTGAGAGGTTACATGTTCAGGCAGGATTGATGAGATTCCAAGGGAGTGGACACCCTTGACCCTCCAACTCTCGATGTCCATTATCGAGTTAATAACTTTTTTTTAATTGGCACATGGTTCTAACTCCTTGAGCACATGTCAACAAGTCCTGAAGGATGTAGGAGTTTTGATAGGGAAGAAAGTTAAGCAACTTAGGAAAGTTAAACATTTTTCCAAGTTTTGCAATAAAAATATGTTTGCACCTTAAAATATTTGATCCCTCCCAATGCTTAGTAGATGTGTGTTTAAGATAAATTTATGTTGGTTTTAAAATATTTGCAAATATCATGTGCTCCCAAATACCATACAGAAATATTTTATAATATTTGCAAATCCAGTGGATTACCCAATACCACACAAAACTATTTTTTAGTCTCGAGGGTTAGCTCAATTTGTCAATTTCTTGTTGCTAAAGCACCTTGTTAATGGGAGGTCACAAAGTCAATTCTCCCCAATTCCCTCAAGGTTAGGTTCTCGTAATAAGTCAATAGAATGTGATCCCTTAAGGTGGATCTACCTAAATATTTCCTTGGATTCAAATTCAAATGAAGATGAGATTTAGAATGGTTGCTCTGTTTGTTTGGACAAGTTTGAATGTGGAGAGGAAGCGTGTGGAATGCCATGCCGCCACATCATTCATGAGAGGTGTCTATTCCCATATTCCCATGGCTCTAATCGAATGACTTGTGTAGTTATTATTATTACATTTTTTTTTTAATAATAAGTTAGAAAAGTGAATTAGTATATTGGTTGAGGTTTTATTATGAGTTGTTTAGTAATTTCTCTTTATATTAGTTACTAATTTATATATTTAGTTTTTCTTCTTTTTTATTTAATTTTCATTCTTTATTATTTTTATTTTTTAGAAATTTATTAATTTCCTTATTTTAATTAAAATACTTATTATTTATTTAAAGTGTATATATGTTAATTAAATTAATATTAATAATCATATTTCTTATTTCTAGTGATAATTTAAAATCAATATTTTATTAATTTGTTATTTTGTGTTTATTGTTTTTTAATTTTATTAATTATATTTTAAGGAAGCAACCGTACCAAACTACTATATAGCGCTTGTTTGTATTTGTATAGATTTCAATTTATAAATAGAAATATTCTTAGGAATTTTCTCTAACATGTTTTATAATTAATTTAAATGTGATAATAATGTTGATGATAGAATATTATATATGGATATATCACTTAAACATTAAATTTCTATATGTTTATCTATTAAATTTAAATATAAAGTTGTGAATTATAATCATTATTCAATTTATTACTTTTAAAATCAGTTAACATTATATTTTTTTATTATAATTTTGCGATCAACTGCTTCATTTTACAAACAATCTAATATCTCTCCTATGTTGAACAAACATTTAAATGTTTGTACTCATTTATTATATGTTCTTAAATATAACATAGCTATAAATATGAATTATTATGTATTATTTATTATTATATTATTATTTTAATGTGATATGCAAATTATGATTTTCTTTTTGCATATTAAAAATGATTATAATTTTTATTAATAAAATTAATATTACAAATATAACAAATTAACTTGATTGGACTTCTTATTTTATTGTTTTTTTTAATTATGTTGATGTTATGTTTTTTATTATATTTTTTAGATTTAATTCTTCATTTTACAAACAACCCAATATCTCTCATACGTTGAGGTGACATTTAAAAGTTTACACTCATTTGATCACTACAACATCTAAGCCATATTTCTATTTTTAACAAAATCAAGTCTTAGGTCAAAAACAAAATTACAATATAACAAACTGAATTGTTTGTTTTATTGTTATTCTTTTTTATCTAATGCTTCATTTTATGAGTGGACATTTCAATGTTTGGACTCATTCACAACCACTACAATATCTCCCCATCTAAAATTGTGAAGCACCTTTCTATGCAATAATAATGTTAAGTAACAAATTGGTTAAGGGTGAATTTCTTTTCTTTTTTATCAAATTATGGTTGTTTGGTCATATGTTAGGTGAGGATATTATGGGCTTCTTATCACAAAAAAAATTGTTTTGTTTGGAGATTTGAATGGTCCATAAAGTGGTCATGGCACCCAAGTCTACTTAAAAGTATTTTTTGAAGGTGTATCATAAGGTAATGATCTCTTATATATATATATTATATATATTATATATATTTATATATATTTTTTTAAATTTACATGATTTATTTATGCACAATAATTATCATGAAGCTTCATGAAAATTAAATTTGTTTGAAAAGGGGCATCTAACTCTTTTTTTTCCCTATTAGGTTCTTTCCCTTCTAACAATTCTTTTTAAATTGAGAAATTTACGTTGTTTTTTTACCTTTTCCTTGTTGCACAATATGTTAATTTTCTAATACTAGTCTAGATGTATATATATCGCCATACTTTTTATTTTTAGAAAATTATTAAATAAAATTCTAAATTATTGTGAAAATAAAATGGTTGGTATTTAGTCCATGGGGATTAGGGCATATGGTGATAGGGTGTTTTGTTAAGGAACTCCATGGTGTAAAGGTCACTGGTTTGAAACTTTGCTAGGAAAAAATACAACCATGCTAAGGGATGGTGTGGCCTAGCCTGGGTGGATCCCAAAGTGATTTTGATGGCTTGGATGCCCCTGGTTTGTGGCTACTCAAGCCATAGGTTAAGAATTTCAGTTATCTAAGGGTTCACATTACATAACAAAAAAAAAATCACAACAATAGGTATACACCCATCATAATTTTTCTTCATTAAAGACCTTGGGGAAATTTTGGCCTAGACCCATAGAGAAAAATACACAAAAAATGCATTGTTGGAGCCTATAACTCAACCTCCACTGAAATAACTTGGCCCAAGGAATTCATCCCGTTGGAAAATATGACTCCTAAAGAATTCAACATTGGAGAAACTTGGCATCCACCACCAACGAATCAACCCTCTCCTTTATGCTCGTATGACCTGTGTGCACTCAAGAAAAGTTGACTCAATGGATAAATTGAGCTCTCCACATCTATGCCTCCTCTATGCTTCAACAACTCAGCCTCTCAATTTCCTTAACTCCACCTCTTAGAAATACAACCATGCTAAGGGATGGTGTGGCATAGGCTGGGTGGATCCCAACGTGGTTTTGATGGTTTGGATGCCCTTGGTTTGTGGCTACTCAAGCCATAGGTTAAGCGTTCCAATCATCTAAGGGTTCACATTACTTAGAAAAAAAAATCACAACACTAGGTATACATCCATAACAATTTTTCTTCATTAAAATCCTTGGGGAAATTTGGGCCTAGACCCATAAAGAAAAATACACAAAAAATGCATTGTTGGAGCCCATAACTCAACCCCCATTGAGATAACTTGGCCCAATGAATTCATCCCATTGGAAAATATGACTCTTAAAGAATTCAACATTGGAGAAACTTGGCCTCCACCACTAACAAATCAACCCTCTCCTTTATGCTTGTATGACCTTTGTGCACTCAAGAAAAGTTGGCTCAATGGATAAATTGAGCTCTCCACATCTTAGCCTCCTCTATGCTTCAACAACTCCGCCTCTCAATTTCCTTAACTCTGCCTCTTAGAAATACAACCATACTAAGGGATGGTGTGGCCTAGGTTGGGTGGATCCCAAAGTGATTTTGATGCCTTGGATGCCCCTATTTTGTGGTTTCTCAAGCCATAGGTTAAGAGTTTCAGTCATCTAAGGGTTCACATTACTTAGAAAAAAAAAATCACAACAATGTGTATATCTTGCCTCACTTGACATCAATGGTTGGGATCATATCTAAGTCACTTAAATAATTAAATTATTGATCCTTTTTACTTTGGCTTAATAGTGTATAATAATGAATTGATTTTAATTATTGTACTTTGTAGAAATTTCTACAAATCTAGCTCTGATACCATGTAGAAAATATGTGTGTAGGTTAACCTGATAATGCAATATAAATCAAAGCAGAATACTATAACCTACTTCTATTATCAGTTTGCGAAAGCTTAAAGATCGAGTTGAACAATATAACCAAAATAAGAAGAATCAATACACATGAAACACATGAAAATACTTTGGGGAAAGCCTCAGCTAAAAACCCCACTATCTGTATTCTCATACAAGGTGGAAATACATAGGAATTATACAAAGCCTTAGCTCTCACAGCTAGCCCATTCTCAGTACAACCCTCATAGATGCTTACAGGCAATCTTGGCTTCTCTCCAACCTTCCTCTCTGCCCTCCAAGATCCTATTTCCTTGTGCTATTCCTTGTGGATGATCTCCTTCAACCAAGTGGAAAACTCTAATCTCACATTGTCAAAACTGCGTAATCCTCAAGGAATGATGCCTTCACTTCTTGCATGAGCTTTCTTTATAATAAAACACATGCAACTGATAGTACACTATCCTTGTCTTTAATCTCAATTGGGTATTTCTCAGAATAGACATGCATGAGTTTTTGATGAGGGAATCTTCAGTTAACTGGAGTACACTAGTTGAGTGCATGCATGCATCAACTGACCATTAACTCACCATCAGTTCCTCAAACAATTTGGAACTAATTTAATTGGACTTAACTCAGTAAACTGAGTTAACTAATTAAAAATCACATATAACTCAATCTTATCTCCTTAATTTAAGGGATAACTCTTGCATGACTTTAGAAAGACTTCTAACTTGAATTTCTCCAACTAATTAATTCAAAATGAATTAATTAATTATTTCCAAGTAGCTGTGAAGACTAAATTCAATTTTAATTCACAATTTAATTCAAGGAAAAATTAAATTTGAATATTCTTGTTGCCATATTTCAACATACTTTTCATAAGTTAGACTTATGAAAGAAGTCATAAATCACTTAGTCCACCAAGTAAGCACCTATAGAGGAAATCAACCATCTTCTACATGCTAATACACCAAGCTCATGTAGAATACCTTATGAGGCTACCAAGAACTTCAAAACTCCTTCTTAGCAAGGAAGGGATTCTTCACTTCCCCCAACTTGTTCTTGTAAAACACAAACTTCCCTTTCACTAAAGGTTTAGTGAGAATATATGCTAATTATTTCTCCATGGAAATTTATTTCAATCTTACATCACCTATCTAAACCCTATCTTTGATGAAGTGATCTATGATCTTTATATGTTTGGATTCATCATGAAAGATAATATTTTTAGAGGGATTACTGCAACTTTGATTATTAAAGTGAATCCTTGTGGGATCCAACTCAAGACCAAAGACCAAATAACCTTTTGAGCATCTTGTGAAGCCATATGGCCTCACAAAAACCTAAAATGAATGCCATATACTTTTCCTTTGCTGAACTAAGTGTCATTGGCTACGGCTTCGTACTATACCATGAGATCATGGCTAATCTAAAGCTAAAACAACATCTAAATGTGGATTTTGTATCCACAAAACTTATGTGGACAATTTTTTGGGAAGAAAGAATGGCATAATCATTTAATACAACATGGATAGAAATATGGAAGCAACTCATCTAAATGGAATTTTCATTTAGTAGAAAACTTGAGTAATTACATTTCCCTCCATGGTTAAATCCAAAACCTTAGGAACCACCTTTGATAAATAATTTTCCACTAGAAGTTTATCAACCCTTACATTGATTTTGAAAAACAGGTCTACTAATGGTCCATATAGATGATGTATCCTAAATCCATCCTTATTGAGATTCCCTTTTAAATGCGCTTTATTATTTTATTTTCCTCCTTAATCAAATCTCCATACTCTAGATCAAAGAACCCCATAGTGACTCAACCGTTCTCGACTAGCTATAGGTGGCATGGATGATAGGTGGAAAAACTTGGAGGTGGCCACATGGTCTCAATGATTTCAACACAGGGTGACGTGGAAACATGAGAATAAGACACATGGCATGTGATTTTGACATTTTCAGGTGGCCAAGTGGGCCAAATCTAGGTGACATGTTGATCCAAAATTAAAACGTGAAGGTTTCATGAAAAGATTTGCAAGCTAGTTTATGTCTTTTATTCAATGGATAATGATTGCAAAAGCACACAAAATTAAGTGAGTTTTGCCGAAAGTTAACAGTTAAAAATGGAAAAACATACAACATCAAACACAACAAATTGATAATGGAGTTCACCCCTCCTGAGTTACAACTTCGATTCTAGCTTCCAATGGTGGAATTTTTATTTATATACTCAAATGGTCAACACATCATCATAAAGATTCAATCGGCAAAAATAACACCGCCATTGCATCCATAATGCCTAAAAACCCTTGTCTAGGCTCCTCTTGAGCTTAGAAAGGTTGAAAATGAGTAAAGATATGACCATTTCTCCAATCTGGTTTGATCCACAACTTTCGACGATGATTTCATTGTTTTAGATATAAAAATTAATTTTATTTTAAACATTGGGTTTCTTTGTAAGCTACACGCCTAGTCACATGGGGCCACATGGGATCAAGGGGCATGGGCCATAGGCCACACGCTCTCCCTAACTTTGTTCCTAGTCTTGTGGTTGTCATATGGCTTGGGCCTAGGTACGGGTAGGGTGTTACATACCCTCAACCCCTATCTCCCTGCCAATGGTCGCATCAGTTAACATAATTGTGGGCCATTAGCCTAATATTCATGCCCACCTCCTACTCCATTGTGGTGAGTCATTTGGTAGGTCATACAACCAAGGACAGGTTGGTTGGGTGCACTTGCTGACCCAACCCTCTCGCCAACCATTGCATTGCTTAAACTTTAAATACAAGAGGGCGACCATAGTGAATAAGGATCACCTGTGACCCAACGGTTGGAGGCTCATTTAGATGGTTGTAGGTTGTGTGTTTGAGCCTGGTGGAAGTTTATCGATCCATTGAACAAATTTTTTGTGCCAAAATAAGGGGCACTCAAGGCGGCCTCTCATAGGGCCATGTGGCACCCTCTGATTGGTCCACGTGGTGACTTACGAGTGTTCCACCAATTCAAATATATGTCCAATAACCTCACACCATGTACCCTCATGGGATTGGCCCAGATGTCATATGTATCACTTGATCATCCTGCTGATGTCAGCACCACATCATCGTAAGGTCTACACAGTTAACCCTACAAGTAGAAATTTTTTGTTGTTTGCAAAAAACTTCAAAATGCGATAACGTCCTCATACAATGTCAAATTGATGTGATTCAAGTGTCATTAGAATAAGAACAATGAGATCTACGATTTGGTGCTAATATTAGGAGTTTTTAAGCATTTTCATTTTTGACTATATTTTTTATCTCTTGGATCACATGTGGCACCAACCAAGATGGGCCACATGGCCTTGATGACATCAGCATGATGGAAAATGATGATGTGACAAGTTCTCGAGGTTCATGCTATGTAGTCTATTTGATGAATTTTTCCTTTATATTTAGTTTTTGGGTAAAAACAAAATAAAATGACCCTAAGTTGGGCCTTCGGTTGAGTGAGGACTTCGGGCTAGTCAAGAGGTTAGTTGTTTGGGAAGGTTTGAAGAGATTGCAAAGGAGTGGACATCCTCGACCCTCTCACTCCCAACTTCCATTACTGAGTTAATCACTCTTTCTAGTTGGCACGTGGTTCTAACTCCTCGGGCACATGACAACAAGTCCTAAAGAGTGCAGGAGTTTTGACAGGAAATAAAGTTATGCGCCTTAAGAAAGTTAAACATTTTTTCAAGTTTTGCAATCAGAAATATTTTTGCACCTTAAGAGATTTGATCCATGTTGATGCTTGATAAATGTGTAGTTAAGATGGATTCATGTTGGCTTTATAATATTTGCAAATATCATGTGCTACCAAATACCATACAAAATTATTTTCTAATATTCGCAAATCCCATGGATTACCCAATACCAAGCAAAATTAATTTTTAATCTCGAGGATTAGCTCAATATGTCGAGTTCTTGTCGGTAAAGCACCTCATTAATGGGAGGTCATGTCGTCAATTCTCTTTGATGGCCTTGAGGTTATGCTATGCTAATAAGTCGATAGAATGTGATCCCTTTAGGTGGATCTACCTAAATATCGTTGGAAAAAATCCACACAAAATTATTTCATAATATTTGCAAATACCATGACAAAAACCCTAGTCGTAACATCAATTAATATATCCATTTGAGAGCTTGGTCATCAATTCATTAATTTAAGATGAAGGAGATGTGTAATTCATGACGTTGACACACGGTGCCCATGTGATTGCCCATGCACGCACACACACACATGACCAACATTGATCTGTATTAAATCTAGATATATTAAGTGTTGAGAGGGATCAAATATCTCGATGTGCAAACATTTTTTCAAGTTTTGCAATCGAAAAGATGTTTGCATCTTAATATATTTTATTATGATCGAAACTTGATAGATGTATGGTTAAGATAGATGACCCCTCTCGATGCTTGATAGATGTGTGGTTAAGATGGATTATCTCTCTCAACATTCAATAGATGTGTGATTAATGTGAATGATACCTCTCGATGCTTGATAGATGTGTGACTAAGATTGGTTTATGTTGGTTTTGTAATATTTTCAAATATCGTGTGCTACCAATACTACACAAAATCATTTTATAATATTTACAAATGCCATGGGTTACCCCATACCATAAAATTATTTTCTAATATTTGCAAATACCATGGGTTACCCCAACAACAAATGAAATTATTTTATAATATTTACAAATACTATGAGTTACCCAATACCAAACCCCTACAAAAGTGCACATACTCTACCACTCTTTAGATTTGAACATGTGATATCTTAGAAAGTCGCACATGTTCTTAACCATTACACCTAATAAAATTATAGATATCTAATTTATATATAATTAAATACATTGAATTTTCTATTAACAATATAAAATCATATTTAAAAAATCCTTATTACCTTAAAACTTTAAAATTTACCCCAAATCTTTAACACACCACAATCTTTAAAATAGTTGTTTTTGTAAAAAATAAAAAAATAAAAACACAATTACAATTTATTATTATTCTTTTTAATTTTTAATATTTATTTTAATTTTTAATGTCTTTACTTCACCTTAAAGGAATTAATATATATGCATGACAAATTACAAAAAGACAGTAATATAATTAATATATTTCTTGACAAATTAAAAAAGAGAATAATAATGGATCCACTGTAATCCTTGGATTTTCACAAAGTGAAGCATCTCATATGTTTATAAACTCTTAAGTTTTAGCTAGGATAACTATGATAAGTCACTTAATATTTCAACTTTCGTTAGTTGTAAAGGAAAAATTTAATCAAGTGATTTTCAATCAATAAATAATAAATTTTAATGATATGATCTTATGTTTAATAATTCATGAAGCGATGACTTAGAACATGTGAATAATTATTGTTACCCATACAGGCTTGTGGGTAATTATAGTTACCCACAGAGGTTAGTGGGTAAATATTTCTGACGATCGCGTCGATTTGTTGAGAGCGCATCTCATGTGTAGCATGGTCTTACAAATGGCACAGCCACCCATTTAAAATGTTTGAGACAGTGAAGTGTTCGTGATTGCTTCTCATCCACCCAAACCCTCAACCCGTGGTCATCTGGTCTGATAATAAACATGGAAAATGAAAGGAATGAAGGGAGTGGAGTGCGAGGAGAAAGGTAAACCAATATACCTTTTTATATAAATATTAAAAGTAGAAATATCACGTTAAGAAAAATAATATAAGTTATTAGGTTTTATAGTTATGAGCATGTGTTTCTTCCTAAGAGGTTTGAATTTGATGTATGGTTTGGTTGTGATTTAAAAAATAGACAATAATAATAATAATAAACTAAATTACTTAAAATTTCTCATATTTTTATCTGATGAAAATTGTTTCCCCTTTTAAATTATGGAGCATGATCTATCTCTTGACCATATTTTTTTAGGCTAAGAATTTTCCTTATTTCTTTCAATTATGCACCATTTGAAGAATTGAAACTTAGGTTCAACATTATGTTTAATCTTTATTGGTTCTTGTTGTACTAAGGCCAAACCCAACTACTTCGTACAATGCTTGTCAACCCAGTTTTTTGTGCAACTAGAATTTTATTTATGTTTTGCAAAGAAAATATGTAAATAAGTAAAAAGATCAAATAATTATCCATATTTGTTATGTTGAGAAATCGACATAAATAAGCATAAAAATATACAAAAAAAAAAATTAAAAATATATAAAATTTTAAAAACATTAAAAATATAATAAATAACTCAAATTTAATATATCAATTATTATTTGTTTAATTATGAAAACTAAATACAATTTTTCAGTTTAAAAATCCTGCCAGTCTCTCTTTACACATTTTGTGGCAATAGCTAATTATACACCATTATACGTTTTACTCAATGGCTGCAATCTAAAGAAATGCTAGCAGGGAGATGTTGATTGAATAGTGACTGCAACATGCATGCAACAGTTATCTAAGAATCTATAAGCTTTATCTTATGCACGTCTGGTTACACTGTGTTGAACATATGTACGCTCGTATTCTACAATATCGTGTCTCGAGTTGGCTGTATACTCACTTTACAAAATTGTATTTTGGTCAACGCACGTCATTGATGTCGTACAGTCGACTGCAACACTGAACTATAAGGTATCTTACTATAGAGTACAGATGATTTAATGGCAATCGATACGCGATTTAGGGGAGAGATTCCTAATGTTGTGTAGGGACCAGTGATTGATATAGCACTGGTCCCACCAAACCACCATAAATTGAGACTTTTGAAACCAATATTTAAACAAAAATAAATAACATTAAGTATAAAGAAGTATTAATTTATGTCCAAAATTTCCCCATACATTGACTGGACCCACAAGTATCCATAAATAGTATTTTACTACTTAAGACTGCAAACCATATTGACCCAACTAGAAAACAGCTAAAGCCATAAAGGCTTCCAAAATGTTCTATTCCAGAAGTACAAAGCAGCAGTCACTTCAACCCCCACTCATAAGAACTACAGTTTTGCATCACAAATAAATATGCCTACCTGCACATAACAAAAGGGAATGTATGTCACCTGCACATAACAAAAGGGAATGTATGTCAGCCATAACTGTTGTGTTGTTCAACAACTAAACACCCTATGTTCAATAAATGACACCCAACCCAATAACATTTAAATCCATTTTGTTCAATAAATGACATCCAGACCCAATAACTGCAATAAATGACACCCAACTCACTCTATTTATCATTAAAATAAATGAAAGCACATGGATCAACAAATAACCAATTCCCAACCATTAGATCACATCAAATTAGATCCAGACCACACATTCAAAATGAAGCTATTGCAATCCATGTGCATCCATGTCCACCAATTAAATTCAAGTGCCAAAAACTATAAAAGAAGTCCACCCACTGTTGAAGTTGCATCTTATGCTTTCAAAACAGTTGCCAATATATCCAGGTTAGTTATATGAATTACAACTCATTCTTATTACAGTTCTGTTTTCATTGTTTTCATTTATCATATTTCTTACATGATTTGTCTGGCCATAACTGCTAGAAGGATACCTGAATGGTTTCACAAACAACGATTGAAAGTCATTGTTCTTACAGTTTTTTTTTCATTGTTTTCATTTGTCAGAGTTCTTACATGATCTGTCTAGCCATAACTGCTAAAATGGTACCTGGATGGTTTCATAAACAGCTATTGAAAGTCATTATTCTTACAGTTTTGTTTTCATTGGTTTCATTTATCAGAGTTCTTACATGATCTGTCTGGCCATAACTGCTAAAAGAATAGCTGGATGGTGTAGGTTCTAAATACAACTATTTAGAAAAGTTAAAACCATTCCTTAAAATTAAAAAAAAATGAATGCCTTCAACATACTTAATTTTTTCAGTTCAATTTTCTAAAACTTTTTATGACTGATAAGTCCATTCCAAGGCTGATCACAGCTGCAAGTTGTTCCCAGCATAGAATTTATGCCTGGAATGGTGGCCATGCACTGCAATGGAGAAGTTGCAGTACTAAGACATTTTTGGCAATACCAAACAGCAAAAAAAATGGAAAATGATATTTGAAACAACTATCATAGAATCCTACTTGAATCCATATAAAAGTTGCTAAATTGATGAAAAAGTAGGAAATTGAGAGACTACGAAGTAATTTGCAATGAGAGACTATGAAGTAATGCAATTCGATTTCCTGTAACATACATGTTGATAATTTCCTGTAATAAAGGAAAAGTATTTTTGCAATAGTAATAAAGCATAATTTACAAATATTCTAATGTCTAAATGCATGCAATAATTTTACAGCTTGTTGCATCTATGGAAAAAGGAAGTTACTCCACTCGTACAAGGAGAAGTGGCAGGAGAGTGACAAGGGGTGCGCAGCTACGATGTACATCGTCTGATGAGGATAGGACAGCTAATGTCAATGCCAACAATGCATGAGGGAACATTGTTGAGGATGACCATGTGACAGTAGCTGATGTTAACACGCCATCAGCCACAAAACCACCATCAACAACAGTCCAAGGAGAAAGCTCAACTAAAAAGATCAGTGCTATAAGAGGATGGACAAAAGAACAAATGCTAGTTGCAATTGACGGCATAGAGTTTAATGGATACTCAGTTCGGGCATCTGCAAAAAAACATGGTATTCCTCCCTCATCAATACATTATTAGATAAATGGACTGACTCATACAAAACGTAGAGGGCCTCTTACAATTATGACTGAGGAGGAGGAGGCCGAGGTGGTTGAGTGGTGTAAAGAGATGGCCCAACAAGGGACATGGGCTAGAGTTGATACAACTCAAATCAACAATCGCTCAAATCTGTCAAGGGAGGCCAAACCCATTCAAAGATGGGTTTGCTAGTAAATCATGTTGGTTTGGGTTTAAAAAAAGGCATCCAGAACTTGTATTGCGTACTGCTAAGGGCCTTGACAGAGACAGAGCATTAAATTTGCACCCTGCAGTTGTGAAAAAGTTCTATGATACACTTTCTAATTCTTATGATAAACATTCTTATGGAGCAGACCATATATGGAACTGTGATGAAACATGTTTACGGGCAGGGAGGAATTGTGGCATGTGGGTAATTACTAAGAGAGGGAGCCGAAATGTGCCAAAGGTTTTGCCCAAGAGCAGGGAGTGGATAACTATTTTATGTTGTGTCAATGCAGTTGGTACTTCAATCCTAGGATTTTATCTATTCAAAGGTAAAAATCAACTGAAAAACTATATACAGAACTGTGAACTAGGTGCATGCATGGATGACTAAAGAACTGTTTTTGAGTTGGCTTTTTCACTTTGCTGCATCGGTACCACGTGGCGTCTCGCCTAATAACAGACACCTTTTGATATTAGATGGCCATGGGAGCCACATGGTTGTACAAACAATTGAGGAAGCAAACAATTTAGTCATCAACCTGTTGACATTGCCCACTCATACCACTCACAGACTGCAACCCCTTGATTTTAGTGTGTTTGGCCCTTTCAAGAACTATTTCAGGTCGGAGTGCATTGCATGAATGGAAAAGAATCCAGGGGTTAAGGTGAAAAGGTTTGAGCTAGCATAGCTTGCAAGTAAAGCTTTTAAAAGGGCTTTGACACCATCAAATATCAAGGCTGGCTTTAGGAGGACAGGAATTTGACCACTGAACTATGATGCTCTTATGCATGATACTGGTTGTAGTCAAGTGTTTCACGTGGATGGTCAGGAAGAAGGGAATGCCCAAACAGGTGTTGAAGTGCAAGAAGTAGATGACCAAGATGATGTTGTTGCAGCTAGTAATATGATTTCCCTATCTCAAGGACACTTATATGTTGAAGATGATGAAACTATGTGTGAAACACAATATAACAATGAACAAATTCGCAGTAACATGGAGATCGTTCTACCAACTCAAGAACATGAAATTCCTGTTGCTGATATTGTTAATGATATTGTTGAACATGCAGTTGACAATGACCAATTGACATTTTCAAGCCAAGTAACCCCACCTTCATGGCTAGTAGAAGCAATGATCAATATGAATGCACATAGTGTCTCAGCAACCAATGAAGAAAGCATGAACATGCCCTCACAACCAGCAGAATTGAACAGTGAAATTGTTCATTTTTTTGTGGACAATAGATCAATGGAAGAAGATGAAGGACATAATGAGGCATCAAATGAAGATAATGATATGGTTCAATCAGTTCCAACAGATACTAAAAGGGAAGTACCAAGCAATGACATGCAGGTGGAAGGGGTGGAGAAGACACTTGGATGGTTCCTAAAGCTACCAGTAGAGAGAGTATCAATGAGAAAAACGCAAGGTGCACCGGGTAGTCTTTGTCTGGGCCGAAGCTCACAGCTACTCACCTCAGAGGACTATATAAACCTGTTAGTTGAGTCAGAAAAAAAGAAACTTGAAATGCAAGAATTAAAACAGAAAAAGAAGGATATGGTCAAGGAGAAGAAGGCAGCAAGGATTGTTGCAGCACAACAGCGAGCAGAAGAAAGGATTGAAAGAGATAAAGCAAGGCAAGTTAAGGACCAACAAAAGCAAATGGCAAGACAAGAAAAGGAAAAACGAAAGTCACAACAAATGCTTGAAAAGGAACAAGGGATGATCAACGATACAAGAATAGCTGAT
>APFE031184486.1:5491-32130 GCA_000404065.3 Pinus taeda | reverse complement strand
CGCGGAGTTTATTTTTAGACTACCAGTCAAAAAATAGAACAGTCGAATATTATTAGCTCTTACTAATATTTGGACTATAAACATTATCTTATCCTCTTGCAGCACTTCATTTCGAGCTATGGATGTGGCACATGCAACTTCCAGAAGGAAATATGCTTTTCCTATGGGTTAGTTGAGCTATTGCATGATGGACTTCAGTTAGAACTTAAGTGATTGAGTTTGGTGGAGTTGATTGAGGAGTTGATGAAGTTGTGTTCAGTTTGACTTAGTTGAACTAGCTGTATTTAGTCTAACTTAAAAATACACTAGTGATGAGTGGTGTGAATTAATTATTAATTAATTCACTAATTATTAACTCATAAATCAACTAAAGCATACATCAGTTAACTCAGTGCATGAACAGTTCAGTGGAGACAAGTGTTAGAGGTGGGTGAAAGGGTGAGACTACTATCAGTTGTGACTATAGTTGTGCATGAGATTTGCACAATCATTGATTGAGATTGCCAATGAGGATTGCGTAGTACAAGCCAAGGGAATTCGAACTTGGATCAGATCTATTCTCAATAGGGATTGCGGAGTGGAGGCAGGTAAACAGTGGAGGAGATTTGAACTTGTGACTTGTTCAGATCTGAGCTAGTTTGTGTGTAACAGGTGGAGATAGTACTGAGTACTTGTGAGGAGTATTATACTATGTATTGTTACATGTTGTCTATCATTATAATACACAGATAGTTCAGGGTTTTCAGCTGTATGCTTTCCCCATTAAATACTGTGTTGATATGTGTGATTGATGTTTCAATGAGCGCATGCGATTGTTTTTTTAACTCCACAAATTGATGATCAATGGTAGAGGAGGTTATGTATTATGCATGCATTTCGCAAATAGTGTATAATCAGGATAATATCTGTGAATAAGTGTTATACTATTCAAATTTTCTACAAAAAGAATATAAATAGTCCTCTACACTAACTCCCCCTTGACTATTATACTTGAGAAGATATTTCAAATATCCCTGTAGTAGATCATGTAGTATATCTTGTAATCTCAATGGATTATATCTAGCACTCATTATTTGTCCCACTCCAGCCATTTTCTACTCTGAAGTTAGTGTTGTTTTCTTCTTAGGAGACTCCAAAAGGAGAATGATTTGAGTTTATAGAGTCTATTGTACTTCAGAAAAAAGAGGATTGGTGTACAACTTTGCCTTTCCTTTAGGTCGAATTGGAGAAACAAGGATTATATTAGAAAATAAGGAAAAAAAAAACTTCTTCTTTAACTTGAAATTTTGCAGGTTCTATGGAAGGAGGTTCAAAGGATTTAAGTTTCTCAAGAAGCAATGTTTTTTGAAGAAAGACTCCCTTCTCAACAAGAGATGAAAATTTCTAAGAAACTTCAAGGAAATCAAACTTATCTTCAACAATTTCAAGATAAGAAGATGACTCTTGAGTAAAATTTGTAGAAGAGGTCTCAAGACTACATATGAGACTGGCTTGTCTAGATAATTTTCCTGGATTAGAAAGAGGTGGAAGTTCTTCAAGATCTAGAATACATCTGGTAAAATTCTGAAAAGCCAATTTTTTAAACAATGGCGTTTTCCAGGTGAATGGAATTAGCCTATTAATTTCTTGTTCACCATCAAGAAAGTGTATTTATTTTTTGTATCATGGGTAAATAACTTTACTACTTCGCTACTCGTCAATGGTGCCAATTTGATGTTGTATTTTATAAATGGTTTCTCGCTAGGAAACTATGTCAGAGAATCACGATGAGGGGTTTTTTATAAAATACAGGTTGTTAAGGGTTAAACTCATTGCTTTAAAATGAAAAGAACTATCCCTTCATACTTTCAACCAAAATGGATAACATTCAACCATGAAAGTTATGAATAGATGATAATGATTTAAGAAGGTTTTAGAAAAACATTAAACAACATTTATACTCAAGTTGAATACATACGATGTCTAATAAGGAGAGAAAGTGTACATAAAATCATTCATTAGCTCAACTACATAACATATATCAATTATATGGAATCAAGGAAATAATTTAAGGGTGCAGAGGAATAATACAAACCTATATATATTATAGCCTCAATGCTAAACATAGTATTGCCATGGGAAATAAGGGAAGTTGATCCAAATCTTATCCTCTCTTATGCTCCACACAATTTTAGTATGCTAAGAATAGATTATGAAAAATAATAGGAAATTCACTCACACAATAAACGTACTACAAAATGATGAAAAAAACATCCTTTAATTAAATTGTCTAAAGATAAAGTGATTCAATATAGATTACAAGTATTTTATTCCCCAAACTAACCCTTAATATTAGTGGCTTTCTAGTTTTATAAAAAAATCACAAACAACATTTTGTTACAAAACCAAAAAAATTGGATCTCAAAGATAAAAGTAGAGAATTCTCCACTGTCCAATATTCAACTTACATTTTCCCATTTTTTGGATTTTGTTGTTGCTACTAAATAATTCATGCATGTAGATTAGATATCTACTCCTAATTACGCCTAGTTGCAAAATTGTATGATATAATTTTCCTATATGGTTTGTCCATATCTGTAAACTTTTGATAATTTTTCTTAGTGGGAAAAACTAACCTAACTTGATAGTAAATGTAGAAGTCACCAGTAATATCTACAATAGTTTTTCACCCTTTAGGGGTCCTAACATATCAAAGAATTTACCATCGGTTTTCCTATATAATATTAATAATTCCTTATATACTTTTAGAGGTATCAAATTTCTATATGAATCCCAACATGAATCCATATTAAATATCATATTTAATGAGTATATTTCTTTTTGAGCCAATATGCACTTCTCCTTCATTTTCTGCATAAAATTTATTTTAATAATAACTCTGTTGGTTTCCATTATCTAGTCATTTCTATGATTGACTCCCAATATTGTGAGTTTCTCCAATCCTCTGGCATTAAGAAACTTTATTACTCTATTTGAAATTGATGGTTTATTTACCAACTCTTTTTGGATCTATTTATAGCCTTTTTAGCAATATTCAACAAATTTTCTTCCTAGCCAACAACTAAAAATGAATCCCATAAATCTGAAATATAATTAACAATATACTTCCACAATATTCTTATAGTTTCAATGAATGGTTGCCTGTTGATCAATTGCTTCTTATACCACTCAATTTGAGTTTACAAACAAGCCTTTTGCTCTAGTTCATCATTGAGAGTATTAATTTTACTTTTCAATTCCTTATTTTCTTATGTCATTACTTCACTTTTGAACTACAATATCTTCTTTAGATTTTTTAATTCTTGATCTTTTAAACTGATTGAAGGCATTGTTTCAGCCATTTTTTCTAAGAGGTTTACTTGAATTGTATTTATTTGAAGAGTATTTTTTGCACATTTGTATTCATCTTTCTCTTTGAGTAAATTTTCAATCTATACTTCCAACTTTTGAATATGCTTATTCAATTCAATAATAAATGAGAGAAACTGCTCCTCCCTATGTACTTCTACTAACTCTACGATTTGGACATGCTCCAAATTTAGCATCTTGAGCTTTTTCTTCATGACTTGGATATTTGTATATCTGGACTTTATCAAAGCCTGAATTGACATTTAGGTATGCTCTCAACTTGATAATAATGTTTTCTAGATTTTCAATATTCAATTGCTTGGTTCTTGTAAAGACCTTCTCTTGCTTAGTTGATTATTCACCTTAGCACATTTTCAAGATTAGCAACAATTGTAGTTGAGCTTGATAGACTTCTACATAACATCTCCCTTGTTTGTCTTTGGAGATCCATCTGATCAATCACATGATATATTTTAGTTCAATAGTGAGCTTGGAAGCTTTGTAATCTTCTATAATCTTATTAATCTGAGATTTTGGCTCTAAGGTTGCCATTTAGAGCTGACCCTTTTCATAATCCAGGGTTGATAACAATCATGTTTGTGAATATGTACCCTATTTCCAAAGCTCAATATAGGCCTCTTATCTTAATTTTTTGTCCTTAATTTCCATAAATTGAGAAAATATGCTTTCCTCCTTAGAAGAATTAACATTTGGTATACTAGATGATGATACTTCTCATTCCAAATTTGCAAATGGTAGAAATTCTAGATTTAAAATAGGCTCATTTTATATGAAAACCTCACTTGATATAGCCTTAATAACTAAAACTTCTGACTCTTCAAATATCGACATTTTCTGCATTTTGAATTATGTGTCCCTTAATTCAGAAGATACCTAATATGTATCCAAAAATACCCTTTTTATTTCTTTTTATCTCTACTGAGTAGTTCCAATATGTCTAGCTTTGATCGTTAATCTATTTTAATAGTTTCTTCTGTAACTCTTGAAGGAGAACTACTAAATATTGAGCCAATTATTGATGACTCTTTTTATTTCTTGCAATGATCATTCATAGCTATAAAAATGAAAAGATATTTTCACGAAGCATCATTCATTTTACAGGCATATTTTCGACATCTCCTTAATCGTCTGAAGTTTGATGACACATGCCATCACAATTCGTGGGGTCATCATTTCGACATAAAATTGACATATTGGCAATATTTATGCAAGGTAAAGGTTGTTGCAAGGTGCGGCTCAATTTTGACAGCCATACAACTTGTTTTTAATGGTTGTGTGACATTTAGGTGTGTGAATTGCAATCTTTAGGCATGGTAATTATGATGTTTAGGCATGGGAATTGCAACATTTATGTGTAGTAATTGTGGTTTTGAGGTGTGGTAAGGTCATTGCAAGGTGCACCTCAATTTTGATAGCTAGATAGCCTATTTGTCATGGTCGTGCAATGTTTAGGTGTGGAAATTGCGACATTCTAGGTGTAGGATTTGTGATTTTTGGGCATGGGAATGAAAACATTTAGACACATGAATCATGATATGTTAGGTGTGGGAATTGTTTCATTTGGGTGTAGGATATACTATTCCAAGACCAGTGGCCCTAGGTACTACAATGGTTATATTGGTGTCACAATATTGACAAAGTTAGCAATTTAAAAAAAACATTGGTTGAAAACACCATCACAATGTTTGGATATTTGATTATATTTTTCACTATCATCTGTGAGTTCAAATGTGAGGGCATTCTTTGTAACATTTAGAGCGGGTCTTGCTCTTAACTAGGTGATTTGGGTTTAGGCCAGTGGGTAGGGTCTTTTCTTCAGGGCATGAGGAAGAAAACTAATGAACTACCAAGAACTTCATCATTCTATGCATACATTGCTTACTTGTAGTTTAGCATCAAAATCATTCCAACGAGTTCTCGTATTCTATGGAAGAAGAATTAAAGAACCTCTAGTACTTGGCAAGCTAGAGAACCTAGCCTTTGCTAGAGTTAACAAGATAAAGTTCAAGCAAGGTACGTATAATTTTATTTTTGCAATGCATCATGGATACAAGTGATGTAGAGATTCTTAACATTATCTTGCATACATTTTAAAATTTCATCAATAGAGATGGTATCTAGGGTTTTTCAAATAATAGAATTTCAAAGGGTATATATGATAGGGTTTTCATTAATAATTTTCAAATACATTACCTAGGTTTTATGAACACTAGTAAGGATTTGAATTAAGAGACCCTAGATATCTGGAAAGCCTAGCTCCTTAATTGAAATCATGCTAAAAGAGTTGACATACCCTTTAGATATAAGTTCCTTCCTGATTCTTACCTCTTGTCTTTGTATATTTATCCTTGTTGTACTTGTTCGTAAGATTTGTAGGCACATAATGAAGGATATAAAACTAGTTGAGAATGTAAGAGGATGAAGGAGATCAAATTAAATAAAGGCTCATGTTTGATTATGACTACTCGATAATGATGTCAATAAGAATGACATAAAAAATACCAAAACCTAGAAAGAAAGAAGCAATTTGAAGTATGCATAAAAATGGGGGGTCAATTAGATGGAAAGAAGTTCACTTACCTAAGATATATTGCAATGTAGCTACGATTATTAGGAGGTTTTTCTAGGCAGTGAAAGAGAGACCAAATCCAAACACTAAGCTCTACAACTACCATCCAAGCCATAGGGGCTACAATTCAAGAAGGAGAGATAGAATGTTTTGACCAACTAGCTTGAAAAAGAATATGTTCAGTGATTTAATCAATATAAAGACAAGAACCTAATGGAATGTTGGAATTTTTGCTACAAAATGCGAAATTTTTTATAAGTATCCCAGTGAAAAGTTTCGTGCACATAAGACCAATACCAAGGACATGCACAATCCCCAAACTAGGACTAAGTGAAAGAAATCATTTTATGGATACCTCATTTTTAAATTCAAAGTCATACTTCTTTATTGTCCCATTATGCCACACATACATGAGAGTCATGAATATGAGAGTGAGAAGAATCATTACCCAGACCCCTTCTAGGAAGTTAATGAGAGAAGCTAAGTAGAGGGCTTCGATAAAACCAAACAAAAGTAGAAAACATACTGCTAGTAAAATACTCTTATGTCAACATACAATTATTGGCAATGATGTAAGATAGGTAGTAACTAGCATGACTGTGATGACAACTAAACCTTCCACAGGAATACCAAACATTTCAAAATTAATTACACTAAATAATGAAAATCTATTATTTTTTTATAGTTTTCTGAACTAAACTATGCGTATTAGCTTGAAACCTCCAAGCTAATACACACATTTCACTCCAAAAAAAATAAAAAATATGACTAACTCTGGAAATCTATACTCAAGAACATGTTCTTTCTCTAGCAAAAATTGTTCCATGATTAAATCCAAAATACACACATAAGGTGTAAAGAAAAAAACTAACACATAGTAGATGCATTTCCCATTTGTTTCATATCTTTAAAACCAATAGCAATAATTAGGAATAGGATCATCAAAATCCAGGTGATTTATAGAATGTATATGTGTCCATGTATTTTGTCAGATGTGTGAACTACTTTCACCCTAAGAAAGAAACCCAGTACTAAGCTTGGGTTGATAATTGAAAATGTCCTAGTGATGATTTCTTTACTTCTAACCATTGCTACAAGTATCAAAACTCCTAGTACTAGCCACTATATAGCTTCTACCAAGGTATCTATGAAATATTATGTTATTTGATTCATAACCAATATGCAACAATATTTAAAGGCCAAGATGTGGACATTTCCTTCTTTCATGCTCTGGAATCAAATTACGAATAGTACTCTCAAGGGTGTTCCCCTTTAATTTTGCAAGAAAACCATATATGATAATTTGTTATGTACAAATTTCCATCATTAATATAAGGAAAGAAAACCTAAAAAAAACACATTCACCGACTACATCAGTTCAACATATTTGAAAACTACAAAACAAGAGTAGGGAAAATATGTTGTTGGTAATACCATTTGGCTTAAATTCAGAAATAGCATGCAAAGGATTTCCATTTGGAAGTCAAGTGTTAGCATCATGGAGTTCATAAAAAAATTGATGCACACAAGATTCCAACTACATTTAAGCAAATTTCATCATAAAATTGGGTCAAGGATCAATCATTACATTACTTGGACAAGCCTAAAGGTGAGAACCGTTATATCTGAGAACATCCCATAAGTTTAGAACTTGTATCAAAATAAATTTAAATATAAGAAGCTTTATTCTCATGAAAATCCTTGTTCACCCTTTATTAAAACACCTGAGATTATATTTCTCGAGATTAAAAACAACTCACATGAAGTAGTCTATCTCTAACATTTATCTTGGGTTATTCCCCTAAGATGTGCTTATATTAAAAACCAAGAATTAGATCATTCGATGAAATTTATCCCAAGGGAGAATATTTTATGGGAACTGATCAATAAACCTCCCGCCTCGTAACATATATTTCAATTATTCCTTAAAAGTTATACTTATATGTTTCCCTATACTTTTATGTCTTGGGACATTCTTTCTTATGTTGACTTATGTACTCTTTTATGTTCGTAACATTTTTCTCAAGTTATTCCCAAAAATTATTTCATGAATTTATACCGAGAAAATAGAACCCAATATATGTAAGTTGGTGGATAATTGATGGAAATGAGAAATTAGGGGTGAACCAAAATCCATTTTCCTTTACAAATCGATCCTAAGGCCTATGGGTTGTGGCGCAATAAGCCTATCAGAAGTTTTCCTTTAGGCCTTAATCCTTTAACCATGGACTTACATTAGACCTGGACCATTCAACTATCGGGTCTTTTATCATTATTAGGAGCTTTCAAACAAGAGTTTGAGCCTTAAAACCCCGCACAGCTCATACATCGGGACTACACGGGATAACAAAGAAACCCCGCTCATAAACCTTTGTTCAGATTTCAAATTTATATAACCAGACCTATATTTGTCCTCGGGTCTGGCTCACCAAGCCACCTCCACTGCTACTCCTCCAAACTCTGAACACCTCTGATTGCCGATCGTAGCATATAGGTGATATCGCATTATCAGCCCATTGTCGTGTAGCCACTCCATAGACCACTGTCCTTAGACCTCCCTGATATGTGATCGTTGATTTCATTTAAACCATTGATCTGGATCCTTGATCTGATGGTTGTGATTTAAATCACATATCACTATTGCTATATTCAAAATTTCGTTCTAGTTCTTGTTGCAATGGTTTCTTCCAACATGATAATAAAAGATCTCTACCCCTCTGCGATTTCATCCAGTCTGTTGATCTTACAGATCTGGTGGTCCCTATGTATCAATTCTTCAGCCTCCTCTTGGACTTGGTTTAACTTGCCTTTGATGGGTTTACGCCTTTATTAGGCTTTCTTCTGCCACATGACATAACATTTATATATATAATAGTATTTCATTAAATTGCCATTGATCCTACTGTGATCGATGGTTGATCAAACACTTCACAATTGGGATTAAAACCTCGACACACATATAAAAAATAGACTTGAAAAGAGACACACTACACAAACACGCTGGAAACACAAAACACATATTTATTATAATATACGTAGCATGATTACAACTAAGGAATTTTAGCCTTAGAACAGTCTCCTACGGATTACATTGCATCTATCTCTACATTGCATCTATCTCTAATTTCAATTATATCATTATCACTCTATCTCCCCTCTTAAATATGCAGGTTCACCACAAATATATATATGGAAACATTGTTGGATTAGATCACGGAAGGATCCGATCAATCCTCTAACAAAATCCCGAAAGCTTTCTACATGCATACATATGTGGCAGATAGAGTCTTCTAGAGGCTTATCGCTTCCATCTTTTTCTCTGTTTTAAAACATAAAAGTCCCTATTTTTCTCCTTGGTCCATGTCTTCCTCCTTTTTTGCTTTGGATTCCTCCCTTTGACTAAGGGTGCTATATGCTTCTGCATCAGACTCCCGAGGCACAAACATTTATGACCTCCTGATCATATGCTTCTCCTTGTCCTTAGCAATTCTACCCATTGATACTTCAATTCTTTAGTGGAACTACCTTCATGGTCTTCTGTGAGATGCAGTCAAGCCTCTGTAGTCACAATCTCCTTCTTCTACATGATACCTCACCAAGCTCTCCTCACTCAGTCTTTTGGCATCCTTCAGGTTCTCTCCTCTGGAACCATATGAGCACTCCATGCTTTAGGTTTGCTACAATCTTCTCACCTTCTTCTATCATTTTTTGTGCAACAGTAAGACCATAACTCTCCAACTCCATCAATATTACCTCCTTCTCCTCTGTTTGCACTCCTTCTTCCTTCTATTAGGAAATTCTTTAATCTTCCTTTGCACACAGAATCTTCATTGGTTCTAATACCAAATGATGGGAATGAGAAATTGGGGGTTAACCAAAATCCCTTTTCCTTTACAAATCGATCCTGAGGCCTATGGGTTGTGGCCCACTAAGCCTATCAGAAGAGTTCCTTTAGGCCTTAAGCCTTTAACCATGGACTTACATTAGACCCGGACCATTCAACTATCAGGTATTTTATCATTATCGGGAGCTTTCAAACATGATTTTGAGCCTTAAAACCCCGCTCAGCACATACATCAGGACTACATGGGATAACAAAGAAACTCCACTCAGAAACCTTTGTTTGGATTTCAAAATTATACAACTGGACCTATATTTCTCGTCGGGTCCGGCTCACCAACCCACCTCCACTGCTACTCCTCCAAACTCCAAACACCTCCAATCGTCGATCGTAACATATTAGAAATGTCACATTATCGTCCCATCATTGTGTCACCACTCCACAGACCACCATCCTTAGACTTCCCCGATATGCATTGTCAATTTCATTTAAATCGTTGATCTAGATCCTCAATTTGACGGTTGTGATTTAAATCACATATCACTATCACTATGTTGAAAAGGCCATTCTAGTTCTTGTTGCAATGGTTTCTGCCGATCCGATAATAAAAGGTCTCTGCCCCTCTGTGATTTCATCCGATCCATTGATCTTACAGATCTAATAGTCCTTGTGTATCAATTCTTCAGCGTTCTCTTGGACTTGTTTTAGCTTTCCTTTGATGGGTTTACGCCTTTCTTAGTCTTTCTTCTACCACACTCCGCCAACACATGATAGAACAATTATATATATAACCATATTTTGTTAAATCACCATCGATCCTACTATGATTGATGGTCAATCAAACACTTCACAATTGGGATTAAACCCTCAGCACACATATATGAAATAGACTTGAAAAGAGACATACTACATAGACATGTTGGAAACACAAAACACATATTTATTATAATATACGCAACACAATTATAGCTAAGGCATTTCAGCCTTAGAACAGTCTCCTGCAGACTACATTGCATCTATCTCTGATTTCAATTCTATCATTATCACTTTGTCTCCCCTCTTGAACACTCAGGTTCATCACACACACACACATATATATATATATATGGAAACATTGTTGGATCAGATCACAGAAGGATCTAATCAATCCTCTAACAAAAGCCCGAAATCTCTCTACATGCATACATATGTGGCAGATAAAGTCTTCTAGAGACTTATTGCTTCCATCTTTTTATCTATTTTAAAATAGAAAAGTCCCTATTCTTCTCCCTGGTCCATGTCTTCCTCCTTTTTTGCTTTGGATTCCTCCCTTTGACTAAGGGTGTTGGATGCTCCTACATCAATAATTCTCATTATTGTTGATTTCTTTATTTCTCCTTTTAAATCCACATCGTCTTAGGAAATTTGGTCTCAAATATAACTTGGGTTCCCATTCTAAATTATTTCTAACATATGATTGACCCAAGATGAAGATGCAAGCATATTCAAATTACACTTCATATCAACTAGCCAATTCTCCTCTAACACTTATAGATCTTCATACGGACCACATCGCCACAAATGCATTTTGAAATTTACACTTAATTATTATGATTTTTGTATGACTGGTGGGATCAGTAACATGTTGTCTCTCATACTTGTGTGACATGGGGTTGATCCCAAATAGGTGCCACTATAACTTCCACGTGCAACCGCCTGGCCCCAAGCACAAAACATGGGTAAGTAGAGGTTTGAACATGTGACCTGCAAATTGACATGAATGGATTAGAAGTACATTGGTTGGTCAACAAGCTACACCCCTACTAGACGCTTAGTTATTATGATTGAATGCCAAGTGTTATTTCAATTTGACGGTAAATTGATAGATGTACACCAAGATTATGTATTCACTAAGTAGGCCATATCTCCACGAATTTATTTCAAATTTTATGCTTAATTATTATGATTGAATTCCAAGTGTTCTTTCAATTTGGAAATAAATTGATAAATGTACGCGATGATTATGTATTCATTAAGTGGGCCACATCTCCACGAATGTATTTCAAATTTTAAACTTAATGATTATGATTAAATGCAATGAGTGCTAAGTGGACTATTCAAAAATCATGAGAAATTAGTCAATTACGACTACCTCTCATGGAAATGGTCATAAATGAATGACTTACTTAATGCAGTTGAATCCCAAAAAATGATATCTAATATAACACACTATGAAAACCCCCAATACTGAAGCTAACTCTACTTGAATGGTTCATGAGGCACAATACTTGATAAGGTTTTTCAAATGGGGTAGCAAGCTAAGTGGACTTGATTGTGGGGAAAACTCCACAGTTAAGCGTGCTTGAGCCAAAGGTGATCTAGGATGGGTGACCTCCCGGGAAGTCCTAGTTACTGGGTACAAGCCTTAGAAGTGATGATTGACGCTATGTGATTTATTTCACTAGTTTTAATCCCACTTCTTCACCTGTGTGAGCATCACCCAATGTAATGAGTGCTAAGTGGACTATTCAAAATCACATCAACTTATATAATAAGTGATAAGTGGACTATTCAAAAATCATGAGAAATTAGTCAGTGATGACTACCTCTCATGGAAATGGTCATATATGAATGACTTACTTAACGTAGTTGAATCCCAAAAAATGATATCTAATATAATGCACTACGAAAACCCCCAATACTTAAATTCCAAATGTTATTTCATTTCAATGATAAATTGATAGATGTATGTACATCGTGATTATTTATTCATTAAGTTGTCATTTATTTCAATTACCTCTGTCTTTATGATTTTTTACTTCGTAATTGTTTTGTTCTCTATTCTCTGCAGCTAAATAAATTTTCAAGTCTTTCAAAGCTTCCAAAGCTTATTACTTTTGCATCTTCAAGGGAATTTGTGAATATGGTAAGATCTAGGAAGAAGCAACTCATTTAGTAGAGAGATGGACTTGGGTCATTTTTAGAAGAAATGGATAATAAAAATCCACTATCTTGGTTGTTCTCAGACACTGTAATTCGTATGCAAGTTGTCGGCATGTCAACATGGGACAAAAATTATAAACTAATGGAAGAAGAATTGGAATATTGAGACGAAAGAACTAGTGCTATGGTACGGAGTGAAGACCCAAAATTTGGCCAAATCTCTTCATTGAGTGATTCATCAACTTCTAGGCTACATAAAATGGGTGCAAGGTCAAGGATAATGCCATGTACAAACATTATAAGATGGGTGATAAACTTCATTGATGTCAAGAAAATGAAAATAATTAGTCCCCATGGAATAGTCCCATTCAAGCCAAAGGATATTAAGGTATGTATAAGTTGCCTAATTTCAAGCTTAGCTATGATGAATATTTCATTAAAGAGTTTGTGCAGAAAGAATGTTAGGAGATAGAAAACAACGTCCCTTCTCTTATTAGATATTGGGGGAAAGACCCAAATAACCACAAATAAGATTATTCATGTGAATATGTAATTGCTTCCCTTAGTTCCCCATATTGTTATACAGTAATTATGTTATGTAGATTATTTGGTCTTAAAAATGCATCCCATTTTCCGCTTCAATGGGTTCCTCTTATTCAAAGAGACTCATAAGGGTTTATCTTTAATTGGTCTAATTTTCTCTCTGAAAATGTTGTCAAAAGTATTCTAAAATTATGCAAGATCATACTCCTAACCATAATCTTCCATATTACATGTCAACGTATCTTATGGATGTTACCTAATTTTCTATAGAATTTCTAGCAATAGGTTGGAAATGGACACCCTTTGAAAGTCTCCCTATTCATGTCTATCACAACAAGATATGGGTAGAAAAATACTATGAACTTTTTACCAGATCATTCACGATGTTGTGATTTTGTTCAATCAAATTCTCTTTGATAAAAAGCCATCAAGAATTCCCAAAGATGCTAGAGAGAATTTAAAAAAGAGTCAATATTGGTACACTGAAGAAAGTTTCAATTATGTCAGGATTTATGGATGTCTTGGTCCTCGACATGTATTACCATTATATGTTCTAGACAGAGCAATATGCAGGAAAATTTCCTATTAGACTACAGGAAGAGGTATAACATATGAGCTAAAAAGGGGAAAATATAAGTTGTGGCTCAAGTTTCCCTGCAAAAATTTCATTACACAGAAAAGAAAATTTAATCAAAATAAAAAAATAAAAGAAAGAAAATATCAAGCAATTAGAGGGAGAAAATCAATAGCTCAAAGCCAATTTTCAGTTTAAAATCACATAAATAAAAATTCAGTTTCAATATGAGATACAAAAAAAGATTTACTATTTAATGATATTTCTCCAAATATCAAAATTTATGAGACAAATATGTTAGATATAATTAGATTCAACTCGGATGCTAAATACCTCAATCAACAATTGTTGCAAATTTAGTTACAATTCTATGAAATTCTCTCAAAACTACAATCACAGGAGAAGATAGTAGATAACTATATTAGTGATTTTTATGATATTGAAACACAGTGTAAAGAGGAAAAGAAAAATCTTAATTAGCTTTTGAAATGGAAGTCAGAAACAAAGAAACCCTCCCCCAATTTATCCAATATCACTAAATTTCAAAAATATTTTGTTATGCACTCTTGGAAGATAGAGATTCATTCCTTTAAAACTAAGGTGAAAGATGTTGAAAGATTCATCACTGCAATCATTCCATCTATTATTCAAGCTATAAAGGGTACTAAGTTGCATAATTTTTATTTTGAATATTCACTTCCACAGGCTACATTGATAACATCAAATTTACAAATCAATAGGTTAGAAGATGAAAACAATATTGAAGAACTACCATTAATAAATGACAATGTAATTTCTAAATATTTGGTTAAACCTTTTGATGAAATACAAGTTATTAAGGCTACTAGTGAATAGATTACCAAATGTTGTTGATTCTAAAATCCCAAATTATCTCTTTTCAAGTCAATCTACATTTGTAACCACCTCGAGAATTATCAAATCTCCTCAAAGATCCATCATAAGTGGGAATTTATCCATCAGCTTACCATGTCATCAGATCCAACCACATCAGTTTGTTCTTAAGTTTCATTAGATGTAAATATTTACTATTTTTGTCAAGTTTGTTTAAATTAAGGGGATGAGTCATTCTCCACTTAAGATCTTAAAGTCTTATTTAAACATCTCTCAGAATCTCATTTAAGGGTTCTGATTTTTTTAGAAAAAGGTTTTTGTTACACTTTTGTATAGACTTCTCTTCAATATTAATTGAACCAACCTTTTTTTATGATTCCATGTCTCATAAAAATGAATTTGAATGGGTACTTATATTTTTTAAAATATTTTTTTCATCATTTATGTGAATCATTCATATATTTACATGTTTAGATTTGATAGATTCAATATGTCACTATTGTTTTATTGTTCCTGTCATTTATGAGCTTAAGTATACGATATATGTTAATGTTGTTCATGTTTTTTTTTTCAATTAACTATTTAATTGAAATATGGTATCATCTTACAGTTTATTATAATCAAAATAAAATAAAGAAAGATCTATATGCTTCTTTATTTAAGTTTTCATTTGAATTTCACATAGATGATAAAATACCCAAGTTATATATTAGTTTATTTAGATTATAGTTTTATTTTTATATTGTTGAATTATCAACTCAAGCTATACATATACACATATACAATTCATTAACTATTAAAAGTCTTCATTAGTTGGAGCATATTTCATGAAGGTAGTTGGGCCTTTTCATAATCCAGTCAAAACGACTATCATAAATAGAAAAGAGTCTAATTTGGAACTCGGACACAATGGTATCCTTTAATGTTGATGAGGTCACTTCCGACCATTAATAGGGTCCTAAGGATCTAAAAAACAAATAAAAGAGAGACCATTTATCTATATTATTTAAAAGTCCACACATTATAACGAGTTAAAGTTAATACAACACATTGGAATAGGTAGAACATGTATTCCATAAAGATATAAATTTCACCTTAATGATAGCCACAAGTTGGTCTATTGCACTATCACTAGGAAACAAAGGTTGCGAAAGATTCAAAATTATATAATAAAGAAAATATAAATAGGAATCCAACAAAAATAAAAACAGTAAAACATTTTTTGTTTGATCATATAAGTTATGTTTTCATTCATGTGGAAGTAAAATGCATGTCCCTAACCTAACCCAGAAGAAGCTCAACTAGGAAAAAACCTACCGACCACATGTAAATTATTGTGGTATACTTTGTGGCTCCAAATATGAGCTCAAGGGCTCAATAATACCTTGAGAAAATGTAATATATGTTTGGTTCACCCTTAACTTATAACAAATAAATTGATTTTATTATGTATTGTTTGTGAAAAGGACAGTTAAATACAAATGAATTAATTAACAATAGCTATAGATGCAATGCATTTCTAGAAAATCTATATGTAAACCTCAGGTTTAGCTTTTTCTTGTTGCTAAATGGAGGAGTTGCTACTCCTGAAAATTTTTGGTAAAGACGGCTTCCTACTACTAGATAGTAGGCAGTTAACTTGGAGGTTTAGAAAATTTGTATCTAAACCTCATATTTAGATTTTTTTCTGCTAAATGAAGAATTTTCTACTCCTCCATAAAAGATATTATCTTAATTACAATAATAATAGAAGATAACTTTTCTTGCTACAACGTGATGGTTACACTATATCAATTTTCCTTGACATGGATGATGTTGGAAGGTGACATTGTCAAGGGTTTTTCCCTCTTCCTTTATCTCATTACTTCATGACCTTACATCAAGAACCCCCTTGGGGCCTATTGACAGTGTTGGACCCACCAACATTCATGGTATCTCCCCAATATAAAGTCCCAATTAGCGCTCACATCATTTTGTGTAGGATTCCTATATGGCCTAAAGGCCTGGTTTACAAGTTCTTAAATATTTTCCTCGGATCTTAAATATTTTCAGCAAGAGAGAGGGATGCAATGGTGCCTTCGAAAAGAAAGAAGTTATGTTTGGTGAATGTTTAGTTGTAAATGTGTCAAATTTCTTCTACTATAGAGAGGGGAGGAAATTGAGCCTCTAAGATAGAGGTAGTAGTAACACCCAAGAAAAGACACACATGAACTAGGAGGATCTATCTAACATCCAACAAAATAGTCCACAGAGGATGTGATGGTCATTACAACCAACAAATGAGAAAAGTCTATCTAATATCCTACAAAGTAGTCCATAAGGATGGGACAACAATAACAGTAATTACAACACATTCTCAATAAGATAAATACCAAAACAACCAAAATAGTTCAACTATCTTAGCACATGTGAAAGAAAACATGAAGTATAAACATTCACAGAATAGTCTTACAAACATTCATAATACATGCATGAAGAACATGTTGGCCTCAAAATATTTTTTATTAAGTAAAATTTACAATACACATGTATACAATGAACATCACTAGCTCCAGTAGTGGAGTGTTGGAGCCACTCCTTTCTCCCCAAAAGAACTATCTCATCTCTCTAATGCTTTGAGGGAGGAGCCAAGGTGAAAAGTCCTTTGCTCATACAATGAGGGTGCATATATAACCAAGGGGTGATGATTCAACCTCCTTGTGACTCTTTGACTACCCTCATGACTGTTTGACTTTCTATGACTTTTCAACTTACATGACTCTTCATATTCCATGTGTGTCCTTTGGACTTCCACTTTACAATACATTTTGAATAGATAATCACATAATCCAAAATAATTATGTCGCATATGATGACTTGTGACAGGATATGACATGACACTAATGACATGGAATTCATGATGATGTGATAGTACCAAGTTGTCCTTGTTTCTACCCCTTTCCTTGTGTTTTATTGAACAGACGGTATATGTTCTTCTTCCTCCTCCTCCTTATGAATTAGTGATAAGGAATCTTCAACGATCTTAAGTCTTGAGTTGTGATCGCAAACTAATGTCCCCTTTCTTTCTTGTGATTGATCAACTTTCATGTTTCAGTACAAAAGTGTCTTTCAGAATGTTTCCTTCCTTCATCTTTTCCTTCATCATCTCACCATAGCATGGTAAGGTACTTGTATTTGCAATTCACTCATGACAAGACAACATCAGTCTCAAAACCCCCCTAGTTTAAGATGGTGCATTTTGAACCATTGAATGAGTTGGAACCAATGACAAGTCAGGAGAGAGGGCTCAATCACTGTACAATTACACAGTTCAAGCAGACATGGGTGAGGCTTGAGCCATGAGATTTCATAGTGCACATCTCAACCTAGACTGAGGAAGAAATCTATGCAATTCTGAGAGCCAGTGAGACAGGTTGTAGGGGTAGACACAGAGAGGACATATTGTGTAGTTCCAGGAGACAATGGAGTGGTAAATTGTACAACTGCACCATTCATATGCTCAAGGTATGAGCTTGAGACTTGTGATTATGCAATGTGTGGTTAGGGCCAGGATGAGAGAAAGGATTGGACAATTTTGGAGGACAAGGCTGGAGCTTGAGCCCAGAAACTGTGCAGTGCAGTAGTAGTGGGAGGTAGGAGCTACACATTTCACAGTGCCAATGTGCAAGGTCACAACTAGAGGACTAAAACTGCAAAATGCATAGTTCAGGGAGGTCGGTGAAGCTAGGTTGCTTTGTAGGGAAGCCTTCTAAAAAATAGCTAAGTGTGAGACCAGTGAGATTGATGTAAATAGTGATAAGACTTTGAATGTGATCTCACACTTAGAATATTTGACAATACAACAACATAGATCACCCATGGCACATGAAAAATTCATTTCCCTTCGTGTGACAACTTTATGACCAGTTACGACAAGTGTGATACTTAAGATAGACTTTGGGATGATTGTAATGACACTTGTGTGATATTGCTTAAAACTTTGTGAATCAGTGCAATAGATGTTTACATAGATAGAAAAACTCATATACGCAAATATAGACCCTTGAAACCATCATAATAAGCTTCTACATATTGTGCAAAAGCCAATCATGCAAAAAGACGACAATTTTTCAACTTGAAAAGGGGAGAAAACTACTTCAAGAAATTACATGAAATGAGTTTTAGTGTTTGCAACAACAATGTGCAATACCAAGGAAGGGTCTAAAAATTTAGAGAAGCGAAAATTTTGGAGGGCATTGTAGCAACTACAACACTTGCTGACACACTGGTAGAATTCTAGCCTCTTTGCCTCGGTTAGCTTATTTTGTGTAGGGCATTGTTTCTTTAGGGAGTATTGATTCATCATGTAGATTACTTTGGTCTCCCCACTTACCCCATGAATCGACATGGTCCCCTTTATGCATTGTAGGTTTAACACAACATAAGATTCAATGATATCACAATGTTTCAATTTGGGAAGGATAGTGTAGCTCGCGAGCTTAAGATTTTCTGAGTATATTTTTTCTTCTCTTGTGTTTTTTTGTTGTCATCATGCTTGGGTAGCACCCCTAAAAAGTCACACAGGAACACAAACATTGCTTTGTTGCTAGCAAGCCTGGATAGTGCCTTGGCGGAGTTGCTTGCTTCCCCTCTCTGTGTAGGAAGACTTTCTCTTATTTCACCTTTTATTTATTTTTTTTAAATAGGATTTTGCATCGAAAATAATTCATTTTGGGTAGAAGATAGATCCTGACTTATTAAGAGAAGAAGAGGTTGTTCCTTCATATAAGCATATAAATACCTCTGATTTAGGTTTGTTCATTTAGATTTTTCCCCTTCTCCTCTTCTATCGATTAGATAAGTATTAAAACATTAATAAAAATATTGATTGTCAGCATAAGATTTCCTGAATAGACATAGTTTCATGGTTAGAACAAAACTCTCCTTATGGACGGAACGTATTTTCCGTCAGAACCTCATCAACCAAAATATATAACAAACACAAGGAAGATAGACAAGAGGTTATCCAAATGTTGAAGAGTCACAAGACTCTTTAGAGTCTAGCAACACAAATACTAAGAAGCCAAAACATGTTCATGCATAACACTTATTCACATGATGAAAAGAAAGCAAAATTCAAACAAACAAGAAATAAAATATTATGTACACTATGTAGGGCACAACCCTAGATCATCATTGAAAGTAATGGTTTAAGTCTTCGTCATTGATGTGGAGAGATTCAATCTTCCCGTCAAGTGATTGAAGATAATAAGTGTGATGGCCAAGATTTTCGTGGATTGTGAATGGCGCAATCCACATGGAATGAAACTTAGTGTGTTTTCCTTTATCCTCACAACACTTATCTTGTTTCAAGACTAAGTCACCCACACTGAAATTGTTCTTCCCTGTAGACTTCTTGTTGAACCACCTCTTGATATGATTATGATGATGTGAAAATATCTCTATTTCTTTCAACCTTTCTTCTTGCAATTTGTTAAGGGTGTCCATTCTACATTGCACTAATAAACATGGCTTGCCTTGGGATTCTTACAAAATTTTGAGAGCAGGCAATAAGATGTTGGGTGGGAGGATGGATTATTTTCTGTATACCAGGAAGTAAGGAGAGGTGTTTAGAGAGGGCTTTGGTATGACTCGGTAAACCCATAAAGCATTTACCAAAGTGGAGTGCCAGTTTCACTTCTTAAAGAATATTGTCTTTTCAATGATACAAATGAGGTTCTTTTTTGTGGATTCAATAATATCATTTCCTTGTGGATAATAATTAGTTGAATTTTTCAATACAATACCATTTTCCAATGCAAAATCGTAAATTCTTAGAGATGAAAATTATGTTGCATTATTTAAAATAAGTGAAGTAGGAATTCCAAACCTGGAATTATGTTCTGTTAAAGGAAATTTATGACTTCCTAGTGACTCACCTATTTGAACAGAACTACTTTTGTCCACCACATAAAGTAGTATGTGGCGGTGAGAATATAGTAGTGTTTCTTTGATGAATGTGGAAAAAAATTTCCAATAACATCCAAGCCCCACCATTGAAAAGGTTATTCCACTGCAATATGATGCAATGGGGTGGTTGAATTCTTGTTTCTATCAACACACCTCTAACAGACCAAACACTTGGGGGAATAAGCATGAGCATCCTTGAATATTGTAGGCCAGTAAAATCTAGCTCGCATAACTTTATTTGTTGTTGTGCTACCCGCAAAATGTTCCCCGAATGGTCCATCGTGGAGATAACGCAGTACTTTCTCTGAATCATGTGCTTCTAAACACCTAAGCAGTACTCCATTACGATGATTTCTGAAAATCACCCCATGCACCAACTGGTAAGATAATTCTTTGAATATAAGTTCCTTGTTTTGTCATATAGATGGGGGGGCACAATGTCATGCTCAAGGTATTGGCACACATATATGTACCAATAGTTCATGATAGTAGTGTGGGAAGCTCTCTAAACATTGTAAATTTCGATTTCTTTCTCCCATCTTGAGAGATTTTCTTCTTCTTTTACATCCACTTCTTCTGCTGCTAGTCGACATAGACCGTGGCCCTTGATTGCATGAATTGGTTTGAACTTTAAGCCATATTCATGTAGAACAATCATCCAGTTCACTCTTCTCTCACCCATCTCTTGTTGGACAAACAATGATCTAACTAATGGATGCAGAACAAAGATAATATAGTGATTTTTCAAGAGATATGGCCAAAAGTGCTTCACCACCTTGTACATTACATAACATTGATTTCCAATGGCAGGATAATTGAGTTCAGGTTCTTGAAGACTAGTTCTCAAGAGATATATAGGTCACTCATTATTTTGATCATCCTTTTATGTGAGCACAACGGCGAGAGAAGTGCCAGAATTAAAGGTGTAGAGAAAAAACTCCTTGTTGAAATCTGGGTTGTATAGGGCAGGCACCTCTACAATAGCTTGCTTGATACGGGACAAATGCATACTTTTCCCTTTTGTCCCATCTATATATTGCATCCTTAATTATCATCTCTTGTATTGGTTTAACAATCTGATCATAATAAGAGATGAACTTGCGAAGGAAATCAATTTTTCCTAGGAAGGATAGCATAAATTTCTTTTTTACCAGGAAGGGAATCTACATAATTGCTTTGACCTTGTTCAAATTGATTGAATTTGTGTGTGGGCATGGAGGGAATGGAGCAGAACGGCGAAGGCAAACATCAAGGGTTTCAATGAGTTGCAAACAGGGTTCCTCATGGAGGGTCGCAGAGGAGGGAGTGCCACTACCTCCTACAAGGAGGTCGTTGCTAGTAGAGGTAAGAAACCTCTAGAAAATGCTAGAGGTTCTTTAGAGGAAGGGAAAAGAAATAGGGAAGACGAAACAGTAGAAGCCAATACTAAGGAAGACAATGGCACAAAGGACAAGGAGGTAGAAGACAAAAAACAAGGAAATAAAGACAAGAAACAAAAGGGACCCTGCAAACCTAAAGCTGAGACCACTCCCAGAGTTATTTTAAATGATCCTACTCTGCAAGAGCACAGGGATCACATGCGGACATATGATATTATCTGTAAGTTCATGGGATTATGGCCCACTGAAAAAGCTTTACAAACATGGATCAAATATCATTGGAAACCTAAAAGTAGCATTGACCTGCATCTTGGGTCAAAGGGATTCTTCACTATGGTGTTCACAAATATTGAAGACAAGGACAGATTTTTTGAAGGAGGACCCTACTTCTATGCAGTAGCTGGACTCTAATGAGGCCATGGATGATGAATTTTGTCCCGGAATGTGAGACTTTTACTTCGGTACTGGTCTAAGTAAGACTCTATTCCTTACCTCTTGATTACTATAAAAATGAATCATTAACATCCATAGGCAATAAATTAGGTCATTTTGTCAAAGCTTCTAAAGCCACAAGAAGAGGGAAATACACTTCCTTCTCTAGGATATGTGTGGAAATGGATCTATCAGGAGCTCTACCAGATGAACTGATCTTCAAATTTTTTGATGAAGAATGGGTGCAAAGAGTAGACTATGAGCATATTCCATTCAGATGTCGTAGATGTCATGAACATGGGCATCTATTTAGAGATTGTCCACTAGGTAGAGTGGTAAATAACATCAAGGCTAACACAATGAAGGAAATGGATAGCTTCCAGAAAGTGGGAAATCGAGGAAAAGGTAACAAAAGAGTACCAAACAACACCAAGATGAAGGGCTAAAGGTCAGTCAAAATAAGTCCAAGTTCTTGAGGAAGCTGAAGAAACTACAAAGGAATATCAAGCAATGGAAGGAAATCCCAGGGAAAAGAAAAAAGAAGAAGAATGTGAACAAACTCAGGAAATTGATTATCAGAAAGAAACCATAATGAGTGAAACTGAACTTAAGATGGATTAAGAAATGACCCAGAGTGAAATGGACCTGGAGGACCATGAGCTATAGGAGATTCTTGATAAAGAAAACCTAGATTTGGAAGGGTTCTTGATTCGGGGAACTACAGGAGGAGTAGATTTGGTACCTAAAGAAGAGATCGATAGAATACAACAGTTGTTTCTATGGAAAACGCATGCTAATGCGTGGGAGAAAGGAAAAAATAAATATAGGTAGGATAACAGAGGGGTGAAGATGATAAAAACAAATTCGGGACTAGCAACAAGAAACCCAGGTAAGAAAAGAGGCAGGAAAAAGCATAATGAACTCTTGATGGAGTGTGGAAAGCTAATGATAGATTCAGGTAAGATGAAATAGCTAGCTAGCTACTCCTTTACAAATATTTAATTATGATGTTTACATCTTGGAATATCAAAGGTCTAGGGAGTAAGAGAAAGTAAAGAATGCTTAGTAATATGATGAAACAAGAAATGCCAGATATTATCTTCATCCATGAAACGAAATGTTCCATTCAAAAATTAAGACAAATCCATAGCAAATGGCTTAGTAGATTTGAGTTTCTAGAAATTAAAGCAAAGGATACAGCAGGAGGAATTCTCACTCTTTGGAAACCTCAAAAAATTAGCATAATAGATGTGGAAGCAACCAAGAACTATCTATCAATAGTTATTCAACCTATAGTAGACAGGTACACCTATCTGGTCACAAATGTATATGGCCCTCAAAAAATAGATGACAAACTTAGGTTTCTAGATTCACTAGTGGATCTCAGGGACAGACAGGCAGGAATACCTTGGATCATGGGAGGGGACTTCAACATGATCAAATCTCTTTCGGAGAAAAAAGGAAGAATCAGAACTCTAAGTAAAGACTCTTTAGAGTTTCAAACCTTTATAGACAATATGAACCTTGTTGATATTGAAACGAATATTGACCTCTTTACTTGGAAAAATAAAAGAGGAGGAGAGTCTCAGGTAGCCTCAAATTTAGACAGATTCATTATCTTAGAGGATCTTATGGTAACAAATAAGGAAGTAATAGCGGAAGTTCTCCCCTTTGGAGGCTCAGATCACTGGCCGGTTCAACTGGAGATCAAAGGTATGGGTACTCTCAGAAACAGACCTTTCAGATTTGAAAATATCTGTCTCTCCCACCCTGATTTCATCAACAATATTAAAAAATGGTGGTCAGAAGATTTACGGATTTAGGGAACAAGAATGTTTCTTCTGCATAAAAGATTAAAACATATCAAACTCAAACTAAAGGATTGGAACAAAAATGACTTTGGCAATATTTTTGTGGAAAAAAATCAGCTGAAAATAAAATGAAGGTTCTCAACCAAGCTCTGATCAAGGATGGATTTGATTGAGTTAAAAGTAACCAAGTGGACAAATATCATCAAGAATGGGATAATCTATGTAAACAAGAGGAAATTTTTTGGAGACAAAAGTCTCAGGTTCAATGGCTAAAAGAAGGGGAGCGTAACACGAAATTTTTTCACAGGTCCACCATGGCAAATATAATGCACAATAAAATATCTTCAATTAAGAATGGAGACGTGGATCTTCTCACTTCCCATGAAGATATTGAAGTTTTGTTAGTTCAGCACTTCCAAAGAATTACGCAGGAAAATAATTTAGACAGAGAACAGTCCATCAGTGATGTAACTAGAAACATACCAAAGCTCGTATCCAGAGAGGACAATTTCAATCCAAATAGGCCATTTTCTAAAGAGGAGGTAGATGATGTCCTCAAAGAAATGTAGAATGGAAAAGCACCAGGCCTGGATGGCTTTAATGTGGATTTTTTTAAAGCATGTTGGAATATAGTTAAACAGGATATTTTAAATGTAGTGGAGGATTCCAGGTTGAACATAACTAGCATTTGCACCAGATGTTGCAAAGGAAACGCCGTAAGGCATAAATTGAAGAAAGCAAATAGAGCAAAAAAATACTTTGATAAAGAATAAAAATATATTAAACACTCAATCAATGCCCCATTAACTAGAAACTATATAGACATTCCATATGAAATGGGCATATGATCCAAGAACATTGCTGCATAAGAAGCCAATTAGTGAGGTAACATAAGTATAAATGGTTTCATATACTAAAATCCACAGGTCTAACAAATCTTGCTTAGCCATTTAAGATATAGAAGCTATCTTGTTTAGCCATTTAAGATATAGAAGCTTCGAAACCTTTGTATATGAGCTATTGTGAAAGGGTTGCCCTTGTCCTCAGAAGCATTACCACTAGTACCGAGCATTACCACTGAATTTCGAATTTTTTCACGTTCGCCAAATTCCAAACCTGAAGGTTTCATGGAACCCTTGACTTAGATCCCCACAACGTGGTGCAAGTTTCATAATTCAGTATCACTCAATCGTTGAATTTCTGTGTTATTCACCCACAATGCATGATCTACAAATCTCCCAATTCTTAGAGAACGAGAGAACAAAATTACCTTCAAATCAGAATTTTACCAGAAAATCAAATTCCCAAAGCATACATGTGTTTGTATTTTGTATAACAAAATCCTATAAATTCTGCATTTTTCGTAGTCAGCACAGTATGTTGTATGCATGAGATAGATCTGGGCAACTGTATTCTGAAAGCGAACTTTTGTGGTCTGTTCTTGGTATGCTTTCTAAATGGCTTGAGATTTACAGTCTACAGGTTTTTTGAGCCTCAATGGAAATGTAATATCCCTTCTAAAGGGAAATATTTTTTGTAAGGGATCAGGTTACTATGCAGCCTCACCCTGATCTAGCTCAGCGCAGAGATGAATTTTCTAAAGAACTCCAGTTTGCCAATGGTTCTGATATTTAACTATGTAAAAGTCAGGCATCAGGACACCTGCAATAGTTTTTTTGGTAGAGGGCAGGCTACAGCCCCCTCAGAGGTTCAAACCTCTATGTAAATATTTTTTCCTCTTTTTATTAATAGAATAGTCTTTACTGAGAAAAAAAAATAGAGAAGACCACGACTCTTATTTGTTGCCATAATCTATCATATGTAAAGTTGGCTAATAATCCTATGTTCCATGATAAATCAAAGCATATTGAAACAAGTTATCATTGTATTAGAGATCTCATTGAGAAGAAAGAACTCTATATGGAACATTGTTCTACTAAAGGCATCATAGTTGACATCTTCAAGAAGACACTTCTTAAACCAAAAATTGAAAGTTTTAGATCTAGGCATCTTTTGGAAGGACTAGATTTGTGTAGATCTCATCTTTAATTAGTTTATTATTATGATCTCAGTTCAATTGTCTATCTTAGTTTAATCAAATATATAATACTATAAATACAATTATAATTAAATAAAATATAAATTTTTTGTGTGTTTCTTCTTCAATAACATTTCTTCTAACAGCTTATTAAAATTATTTAATTATTAGAAAATTAGAAAAAACCAATACAAGTTCTATTATAAATATAAATTATTCACCATATATACGTACCAATACCAATGCAAAGTGAGTGAATATGCCGTAAACATTACTTGATTCATTAAAGAACTGAAATTTCCAGCCAATCTCCTCATTCATGTTGAGGACGTATAACTTTGACTTGAGTATGGCATTGAA
>APFE031184481.1:56061-86428 GCA_000404065.3 Pinus taeda | reverse complement strand
AAATCAGTGTTACCCTATTGGTCATCTCATCCATTGAAGATTTTACTGAGATTGACCGGAGAGAGCCTTCTCCTGCCCCGTAGGGCTACCTACAAGGCTAAATGGTTTGATGTTGCCTTGAGGTTTGCCTTTTTCAGCCTGAGGTGAAATTTCAAGCGCTAACAAACTCATCAATGATAGTAATATGAACCTTATCCTTAATGGTCAAATTTTTGACATGTTTATAATCTAGACACATACACGTGACCATGAACAAACCTTTGTTTTAGTCATCACTACTAGTGAATAGGAAACCCTTTGTCTAGGTTGAAGATGTATACCTCTAACATTTCTTGAATCCTATGCTCTATCTTACTCTTTTGTTCATATGATGCCTTCAATGCCTAATGTTAAGTGGTACAATTACTAGTTACAAATGAATAACATGGTCATCATCTTGAGTAGGTAAAATACCCTTATGCATCTCTCCAAACACCTTGGAATAACCATCAATAAATTTTTGGGATTCATTGGAGTAAAGGGTATATATGTTTGAACATCTAGAGAGCTTAATTGTGTAATTACACCATGATGTCCCTTTTTGAGTAATTACACCAAGTTGATAGGAAAATGCTTATATTGACTAATGACTGCATGCCCAATCCCATCAAAAATATTTTATTCTAAAAGATCTCTCATTACTTGAGTCATTCAAATATTTGATTTCAAATTCCTAGAGAAAGAAAATGATCACATGAAAAAGGTCTTTATAGTTGATGGTTACTCTATGATGAAATTTAAACCCTCAAGGTTAAATCTAATAAACATGTTGGTTATGGACCAACGAACTTGGCTTTTCTCGCCTTAATTGCAATGATTTAGCCTCACATCTCTAAGTCCTGAAACTTTCACCATTCTTCTCTGGTTCAGTTCACTCAACTCTTAACTCATTACCTCCACCCTCTCACAATGACCTCAATTATGCTAAGAAAGGCACAGAACAACGTTCTGGCATGGCTAGATTGGATCCACGCAATAAATTCATTCTAAGCCTGAATTCCAGTTCTAACTCTATGAACCTGAACTTCGTCTACCTTGAACCAATTCGGGTACCAAATTTGTTCAAGCTAGCCCTACCTTGTTCGACCCATTCAAGGTATGAACGAATTCAATGTTCAACCCCTATTTCTTGTTCCTAGTTTGTGTCAAATCCCAAAGGCTTGGTTATGTCGGTCCCATCTTGTTTGGGAGTTCGGGTCAACTCATCATGGACATTTTTTTTTAAGGCTTGAATGACCAAGACTGGGTCCACTATGAACTTCCTTACTTCGCTCTACTTTATTTAAGTCCCACGTTTGTCACCTCTGGCTCAAATATGGTGCCTTGCTTGGATATTCTTCGGATGGGGATATGGTCCTCTTATAAACTTTATTTGTGACGACTGCAACTACCTACACATCTCATTAACTCTTGTGGCTCTTGACTATGAACCAACATGCTACAACAAACATAAGAATCAGACATGGTTTGCGTGAACAAAAGGAACAACATAATTTCAAATAAAACACACACAAAATATAGTCAAAATAAAAGCCCGATTACATACTATGACCTCTTTGGGCCTAACGACCATTCGACATCCTTTTACAGCATACTTGACCACCCTGTTACATTGTATTAGCCCAATTTTACATTGGATTCACCGTCTTCCTCACAAACTCGCAGGCCTCCTATATAAAACAAGAAGAAGAAGCCCTAAAAAACATGAGGAATCTTGTATTTTTCCACCTCACTCCTTCTAGAGGCTTACAATTATTTTTAAAATTACATAAAATGAGAGGAATTCATGTCCTTTGTCCAGGACTACCATGATGCTCCTTTCGAAGGCTTATAGAATCAAATCTGATTTGGGGGGGTTGGGGGGGGATTATGCCCTTGCATCAATCTACCTCATAAGTCAACTAATATCTCCACTTGCCCTTAAATTATAACCCTAAAAAATGTCCTTCCTCTACACCTAAAGCTCTCATATCTCTACCTTATATCTAGGGCACCACCAATCTTATCTCAAAAATTTGGTTAGAAATAATTTTAAAATCCTCTTAAATCATGTAAAATACAAATAATTATTGAAAACTACCAATTATAAGTAGGACCATATGCTTGGCCTAGGAATTTACCAAATTCCTTGATCTCATGGCGAACCATATATTGGCCAAACTAGAAGATCATTTAAATCATGTCTTAAAGGACATAGCGCTGAGACAACCCACAATTGCATTTCTAAATCCACTACTATTGAAGAGTTATTCAAATCTAAACACTTCATTTGTTTTGATCAAACTAAAATCCTTAATATAGTATTACACCTCACTCTTTATTTAAGGTCTCTCCAAATTGAAATACAACCAAATTTTAATTCTTGGAGAAAGAAAATGATCACTTGACAAAGGCCTTTGTAGCTGATGGTTATTTTATGCTAAAAATTGATTCTAGGGTTTTTTAAATTCAAACCCTCAAGGTTCAATCTCATAAACATGTGTGTTATGGGCCCACAAACTTGGCTTTCCTCGCCTTAATTGCATCAATGTAGCCTCCCATCTCCAAGTCCCAAAACTTTTGCCGTTCTTCTTTGTTTTTCTCACTCATCTCTTAACTCGTTACCTCCACCATCTCGTGACATTCTTCGTTAAGATAAGCAATGCACAAAACTATGTTTTGGCATGGCCAAATTAGATCCATGCAATAACTCCATTATGGGCCTGAATTCCATTTCTAACTCTACAAACTTGAACTCCGTTTACCCTGAACGAATTTGACTCCTAAATTTGTTCGAGCTAGCCCCACCTTGTTTAGCCCAATTAGGTTTTGAATGAATTCAAGGTTCAACCCCTATTCCTTGCACCTACTTTGTGTCAAAGCCCGAAGGCTCGACTACATGTGTCCTATCTTGTTTGGGAGCTTGAGTCAACTTATCATGGGATTTTTTTTTATTAAGTCCTGAATGGCCAAGACTAGATCCCCTATGAACCCCTATGAACTTCCTTACTTTGCTCTACCTTATTTAACTCCAACCTTTGTCACCTCTGGCTCAAATCTAGTATCTTGCTTGGATATTCTTCAGATGGGGCCATGGTATTCCTTCGATCTTTATTTGGGATGAATGCAACTACCTACACATCTCATTAGCTCTTGTGGCTTTGGACTATGGACCAACATGTGAGAAACACGACACAACAAACATAAGAAACAGACATAGTTTGCATAAGCGAAAGGAACAACACAATTTTTAATAAATCACACACAACATATAGTCAAAATAAAGGCCTGATTACATACTATGACCTCTTTGGGCTTAACGGCCATTCAACATCCTTTTACATCATATTTGACCACCCTCTTACATTGTAGTGGTCTGGTTTTACATTGGATTGGTCACCTTCCTCACAAGCGTGCAAGCCTCCTATATAAAACAAGGAGAAAAAACCCTAACAAAAATGAGGAATCTTGTCTTTTGCCACCTCAATCCTTCTATAGGCTTACAATTATTTTTAAAATTACATAAAAATAAGAGGAATTAGTGTCCTTTGTCCATGACTGCCACGATGCTCCTTCCAGAGGCTTCTAGAATCAAATCTGATTTGGGGGGCCCTGGGGGGGGGGGTTATGCCCTTCCATCAATCTACCTTATATGGCAGTGAGATTCCTCTTATCCCTTTTGAATTGGCTCATCAGGCAGTTCAGTCATTTTCCAATGAAACATCTGAAAATGATCTAGTGAATACGATCATCGATTATTATTTTCATTTGTCTCATTAAGAACCAATATCAATGACCGATCCTTTTAATGGAAACTTTGTAACTGATGAAGGGATTATGGAGGTAATGCCATTAGATGAAATTCCATGGGACGATTACCATCATTTCTCATCCTTCCTACCTTGCCTTGACAAAATCGAGAATCATTTTTTGTCTATATTTTCACCTTAGATTGTCAATGATCCTGAATGTTTGATTTCTATCTTTTATTATGAATCTGAAAAAAAAATATAGGAAATATATTAGGAACAATGCCCATCAACATCTCAGACAAAGTAGGGATTACTGAAAATATTCATATAGGTGTTTCTTATTCTTTGGAAGAAATTTCAACATATAAAGCCCTATTTTAGGAATTTTGTGACATTTTTTCCTGATCTTACAAAGAAATTCTAGGAATTGACCATAGTATTGTAGTGCATGAAATCAAGACTTGTTCGGATGCCAGACCTATTATGCAAAGATTGCGTCCAATTCATCCACGAAAAGTTGAGGTTGAAAAACTGTTAAAAGAAAGTTTCATTTACCCTGTTCCACTAACTGATTGGGTATCAAACATTGTACCAACCAATAAAAAACAAGGAACCATTAGAGTATGTTTCGATTACAGGGATATTAACAAATCTTGTCTAAAGGACAATTAATCGACCCCGTATATTGCTTAAACCATTGATGATTGTATTGGAAATGAGATTTTCTCTTTTATGGATGCATTCTCTGGATACAATCAAATAAACATACTCCTTGTTGATCAACATAAAACTACATTCATTTATTCATGGGGAAAATTTTCTTATCACAATCTCCCATTTAGTTTGAAGAATGTTGGCACAACTTTTCAAAGAGAAATTTATTACGCATTCATGATATCAAACATATTGTTCAACCCTACCTGGATGACCTATCAACTCATTTAATGAAATGACAATATCATCCTTCACATTTTCATTAGATGTAGGCATTACAATATTCATTTGAATCTACACAAATGCATTTTTTGCATACAATCTGGTCAACTTCTAGGTTTTATAGTTTCAAAAGAATGCATTCGTGTCGATCCTTTGAAGGTAGAGGAAATTATGAACTCTCTAGCTCCTTCTACACTTCGTCAACTCCAAAGTTTTCAATGGAAAGCAAATGTTTTGCACAGATTCATCCATAACTATGCCGACCTGACCCAGGGTTTTACTCGAGTTTTGAAAAAAGGCATTCCTTTCATTTGGGATGAGCTTGTTGAAAAATATTTTGATGCATTAAAATACACGTTGACCCGTGCCCCGTTATTGTATCCATTTGATTATCACCATGATTACTTTCTATACCTAGCTACATCAAATGCCAACATAGGCATGGTTTTAGTACAAGAATACGAGTTTAAAAGTGAACATGTGATTTCCTATCTAAGTCGAAATCTCACTAAGTCGGAATTTTGTGACATTTTTTCCTGATCTTACAAAGAAATTCTAGGAATTGACCATAGTATTGTAGTGCATGAAATCAAGACTTGTTCGGATGCCAGACCTATTAGGAAAAGATTGCGTCCAATTCATCCACGAAAAGTTGAGGTTGAAAAACTATTAAAAGAAGGTTTCATTTACCCTGTTCCACTAACTGATTGGGTATCAAACATTGTACCAACCAATAAAAAACAAGGAACCATTAGAGTATGTTTCGATTACAGGGATATTAACAAATCTTGTCTAAAGGACAATTAATCGACCCCGTATATTGCTTAAACCATTGATGATTGTATTGGAATTGAGATTTTCTCTTTTATGGATGCATTCTCTGGATACAATCAAATAAACATACTCCTTGTTGATCAACATAAAACTGCATTCATTTATTCATGGGGAAAATTTTCTTATCACAATCTCCCATTTAGTTTGAAGAATGTTGGCACAACTTTTCAAAGAGAAATTTATTACGCATTCATGATATCAAACATATTGTTCAACCCTACCTGGATGACCTATCAACTCATTTAATGAAATGACAATATCATCCTTCACATTTTCATTAGATGTAGGCATTACAATATTCATTTGAATCTACACAAATGCATTTTTTGCATACAATCTGGTCAACTTCTAGGTTTTATAGTTTCAAAAGAATGCATTCGTGTCGGTCCTTTGAAGGTAGAGGAAATTATGAACTCTCTAGCTCCTTCTACACTTCGTCAACTCCAAAGTTTTCAATGGAAAGCAAATGTTTTGCACAGATTCATCCATAACTATGCCGACCTGACCCAGGGTTTTACTCGAGTTTTGAAAAAAGGCATTCCTTTCATTTGGGATGAGCTTGTTGAAAAATATTTTGATGCATTAAAATACACATTGACCCGTGCCCCGTTATTGTATCCATTTGATTATCACCATGATTACTTTCTATACCTAGCTACATCAAATGCCAACATAGGCATGGTTTTAGTACAAGAATACGAGTTTAAAAGTGAACATGTGATTTCCTATCTAAGTCGAAATCTCACTAAAGTTGAGATCAAGTATGCACATGTGGAGAAACTAGCCTTGGTAGTTGTTCGTGTTGTTCAATGTTTTCGTCACTGTATACTTTTGTGAAAAACAATTGTCATTTCGGATTGTAACCCTATGATGTATATTCTTACCAAACAATTGCTAGGGGAAAATATCAAAATGGATAGCTATATTACAGGAATTTTATTTAGAACTCAAAAGATCTAAATCAAAGAAATCATTAGTTTTCGCTGAGTTGTTATGTGACTTTCCCTATACTGGAACCGAAATATTGGTAGAAGATTCTCTTGTCGATGAATCTCGCTTTCTAATCAGTATGTCTGATCCTTGGTATGAAGATATTGTTATATATCTTCAGACCCAAAATTTTAGTCCCGAATTATCTCAAACTCATCGTCATCGTATTCTCTACCAATCCCAACAATATAATATTGTTGTATACAATCTTTATTGTCGTGGTGCTGATTTTATTTTTCAACGATGTTCAACTCTTTAAGAGGCTGAAAAAGCATTGAATGATTGCCATTCCAAAGCTTGTGGTGGTCATATGCCTAGGTATGAAACTTCCCAAAATAAATTGTGTGCTGGTCATTTTTAGCCATCTATGTTTAAAGATTGCATCATTTCAGTTCGAAAATGCCATAATTTCTAGGTTTATGATCATAAGATACGAATGCCCCCAGCTCCTCTTCACCCTATTATAGTTGTTGGTCCTTTCGTAAAATGGAGCATAGATTTTGTTACATGCAACCATGACTCGACCGAGGGGCATGGGCATATTATTCTTGTAGTTGATTATTAAATTTTACTTTTGTGTGCGGTAGATTTAGCTATTTTTACAATCCACTACTATTTCTCTTTCTTATCTTGTTTTACACTTGATTTGCAGATGTCAGCATCTCCTCAAACTTACATTGGCTTTGCTGATGGCGCTAGCCGTAGTACTCAGAATTTGTCTTCCGCAGGTTGGGTTATTTATTCACCCAACGATGAGTTAGTTTCCATTCATGGGATATGCCTTGGTCAAACAACGAATAACATAGCAGAATATATGGTGCAATTATTGAACTATTATCGGATGCCATTTCATTTGGCATTCGACGTTTGATTGTTAGGTTAGATTCACAACTCACAATATTACATTTAAATAATGTATACACGGTGAGAAGTCCATCAATGTTACGAATCTTTTTATGATTTCATCTTTTTGAAATGTAGTTTGATTATATTGAATATCAACACATTCCAAGAAATTTAAACACATTAACCGATGCATTAGCCAACAATGTGTTAAATACACATTTGTAAGAAAAGCAATATTCATCCACATATTGAACAAAATAAGCTAAAATTAAAAGTAGTAATTTTTCATTAAATAAAGTTTGTAGACAGTATGTTTCACAAAAAATATGTCATCCAAGGACATAAGGCCCCGTGGAATTTTTTTATCCGAATATGCCGATACACGAATAAAAATTGTAGCCCTAAAAGACTAAACAACTAAGTCAGATGATGATCATGATAGAACACTATGGCACGAGAAACTCAACGTAACAGTTGCCCGAGTGGTCCTGGAACCCAAGTCACATGTCTCTGGTACTGGAGAGGCAGATTGTCTGTCCTAGTCTATATGATGTCAATGGTCAACCTCTACAAGTTGTGCTCTAACTCCACTAGTTCCTAAGCCAGCTTTGGGTAGGGTGGTCATCATGCCTGTCAAAACATCGCAATCCTGCTGGTCAAACTGGGCCCACATCTACATATGAATTTTGAATAATTAGTCTTGCAAGGAAAAAACACATAAAAATTAAAAAAAATTGAAAACATCAAAATGAGACATTCTCACCTAGGTCATCCCACTTTGTCCCCGTTGGAAGAGGGATGTTTGGGTCACCTCTATAATCCATCCCTGCATATGGAAATTCTTCGATTAAGACGATTTGCTGACTTAACCATACAAAGAACTGAGGGGCATATCATACCATTGGACCATTTTTCCTGTGATGAGCAATAAGAGAGACCCATCTAAGTATCCGTGGATCATGAGGTCCTACCTCATCCACTAGAACCCATTGTGGCCTGAGGAGTGGAATACTCTCTAGAGAAAAATAAATCAAAATGGCCCCATAGCCGAAGTTCTTCAGTCTTCCATTTTTACTCTAGTCAGTTGTCCTTTCATGTTGACAACCACTGCCTTTCACTAGTTAAAAACCATGGACTCCTAACACTCCATGAAAATTTTCATCTGGGCTTCTTTGGCTAAGTCAAGGGCTACACTGCCACACAATTTGCTAACTGTGAAAGAAATAGTCCTCAAAGCCATGTACCCAATAGTCTTGATATCAATCCTACCATCTGTGAGCTATGCATTGCCATGGAAACGATGCAAATATCTAGTAGTAGTGTCTCGACCTTGCCTCTGCCCGAACAAAGAAATTTCAACTCCTCTATGAGAAGGCCTAGTCAAAAAGTAGATTTCATCGGCATCAATGGTGACACGATGATCCATAATCACAAAGCATTGGTCCTTGACATCCCATGTCCGCACCAACCAAGTCATAAGCTCTACCTAAGCTTTCATCCTTGGAATGATCCAATATTTGTAGAGGCCATAGTTTCTTAAAGCCTGCACAGTGGTAGGATCATCCAAAGTAGCTGAATCTTGGGCTTCATGTATCTCTCCCTCCATTACATGATTGAATGATCAAATATTCTTGAAATGACAATTAGAAGGAGTTAGAACAATTATTAAAATAAATTATGGACTTTTTGGGGCAGAATTTCCACATTTTCCCAAAGCCCTTGGTGCCTACATGACCGCGTTTTCTGAAACAGAGCACAACTACATGGATACTCAGGTGAGTTTCTGTGCAAGAAACGTATTTTATTATGAAAAAAATATTAGCCTGCGTGAACCAGATGAGAGTTCCTGTGCAGGGCCGACGACGTATTTTTGAAAATGAAACCCTCCCAAAAAATCACATGAATGCCTAAAATTGAAAAATAAATGGATTAAAATGGAGATAATGAAGTGATCTATTACCTAGAGAAAAGTGTTTGTGACTTCGTCCATCGGTTTTCTCAGAATCAGCTTCAGAAGTTTGATGGTAAAAAACCCTCTTTCTGCTTTCTAAATGAGTAAAAACAAATGGTGAAAATATAATAAAATTTTCAACTTTTATAAGTTTTTTAGGTGATTAAAATATTATTTTATACCTAGGACCTTTTAAAAGTCAAAATTTTCACTGCTTTTACCCAAATATTGAGCAGTTATGATAATTTATTTGAGTTTAATGTGAAAAACATGCTACAGTGTGAAAATGAATCATTTTGACTGCGAGCAGACTTTTATCACTTTCCATGTTCTTAAAAAATTATGAAAAGTGAAACCATGGAGTCCTCTTTTAAGCCCTTTTTCAGACTCTTAAAACATGAAAAGATTGTCGAGCACTTGATTGTTCGAACTCGTAAAAGTAAATGAACAATCGTCCACTCAGTATAAGTTTACCCCTTTTACAGACTGAACTGGACTATTTACAAAAAAGGTATGCATTGACTGATTATGGTTAATAGAGTTCTCTCCCGCATTATTCTATCCTTTTTGGGGTTTGAGGGACTAAATTCATGAAAAAGAACATGACAAAGTTTTCTTATGTTTTTCTTCTGTCTCCTCAAAACTAAAAACAATGAGCTTTACTTTCTCCAGGCTCATTAAAATTTTACGGTAAAAGAACTAAATGAGTTTTTCTTTTTGTGTCTTTTTCAAACTCTTAAAAAAAAAACAACATCGAGTTACTCCTTTACTGGACTTGTAAAATTAAACAGTACAAGACTCATTAAGCATAATGAGACTGAACCACTCCTTCTTAGGGTTCGATAAAAATACTAGAATGGACTCGTTCGAAGGATGAGCTTACAAGACAAGCATATGTTATGCTCCTCAAGCTTGTAAAAAAATAAAGAGGTACTTGCCAGTAATGGTGGGGGAAAATTGGGGAAAAGTATTCATTTTACATTCATTATAAAGGCAATATGCTCTTGAACATGACACTCTGTCACATTTATGTCCAGGTTGGGAAATCCATTTGTCTTACATTTAATCGAACCTCATTAAAAGACTTCAACTGGTTTTGAGTATTATCGTTGAGTCAAATGCTTCCAAGTCAATTGTCGTGTCGTTATGTGTTCAAGAGAAGTTCAACCATAGTTTATATTCCTTTTCAAATTTTAGCTTTCAGTCGCGGTGGCAGTCCCTGAGTCAGTCTTTGCAAACTATTTTTCAAAACTTGACATTATGTTTCGTGTCATAGGATTTACTGCAACATGTCACTTCCTATTGACTTCATCTCATTATCTAGGAAGTTGATCTAGAAACCTTAAGTACCTTGAGGTCTACATGCCTTAATGGCAGGTTTCTCACTTAAGATGATAGGTTCTCATCATTGGCCTCCAATCAAAATATTCTATGAGTGTTCGACTTCATATCACTTATTTGCACCTCATAGATTGTATTGGGAGTACCTTGAGAGCCATTTTCATTATTGGTGGTTTCTCCTGCACTTGCTAATGGTTCAAATCGTTAACTAATAATTGAGTGGTTTCTGCCATGTTCAACTTCGAGACATTCACTTGCATGGATAAATTCGTACTATGGATCAAGAGACAAATATCAAGACCCTGGATCTAGTTTCATTAATCCAAGTTTGGAGGAGTTTTATATTCATGATCACGTAGACCGATTCATAACGGATGACTGCGTCCATATTGTGTCTACTATCAATATGATTCTTGAATTTTTCCATAGTTGTTCATTGAGTTAGATTTACTTTGAGAATGGGAATGCCTACCTTAGTGATGATTATATATATTTGCATTGTAATCCCTGAATGTTTCTTGTAGGTTTTCGACCATTATCTCTAATCCGATATTTGGCATGGTAAAGTGCTTCAATCTTTAAAACTTATTTTTCAAACTTCACACTTTAGGGGGAAATTTGTTACACATCATTTTGTCACCACAACACTTGATCAATATAAATGGATTTCTCACCATCCATGAGCATGTTCCATTGAACTCCCTTAGAGGTCAAACAATAAAAAATCCCTTGAAGAAGATGAGAATTTTGGGAAAAATGGCTTGTATACCTTGTTAAGTATGACCTGTGCAGTTTTCCTAGAAGTTTATGTGCATTCACTATACTTATCCTGAGAACAACGCAGAACTACGCTCTCTCTGCCACTATAGACCATGCAGGTGAATCAAAGAAAAGTAAAAATAAAAAATGAGATCTAGAAGCATTTTTGGGCGAATATATCCCAACTGAAATCTCCCAGGTCATATCTATTCAAGCCAAACCCCTTAGATGATGGACCTAATTCCATTTCCTCAAGGAGCCCTAATCCTCCAATTAATGGATCCCATTCTCCTCTTTTGGATTTGAAACTTCTTCCTCTTGGCCTATAAATTGATTAGAGGGAAGAGGGATTGAGGAGCTAAGAAAATATAGACTTATGCTGTTGAATTGAGATTGGAAGGCTTATCATCTAAGGAAAGGGCTGGAGGCATTTGGGAGGAACCTCATGACATCAAGGCAAAGGTTGTGAGGATCTTCTTTATTCTTGAATTAACACAAATGTATCCTTTTTTCATTGCATTGTCTTACTTAAATGTTGAATGGTTTATAGTTATTTAGATATTCATTAAGGCAATTTCAATTTCTAATCTCCTTGATCATTAGATTAAGCTTGTTTGAATTGTTATGTTGCATATGCCTTTGATCTTTCTTATGTTTGTGGTTACAGGTATTTTCAAGAATTGAGAAGCTACATCAAGACAAGTAGGAATATTTATCAAGCATTTTGTAAATAGGTGAGAGCCTTATTCACCATCTTTTATACCCATAATTCAAACGAGGTAAGCTTAGGGAAAGATTTATTCAATTGTTTGTTTGTTTCTAGTTACCTTTAGGATCTAGGAGATCGTGCTTGTTAGCAAGAGGGATTTATTTGCCTAACACTTATGGGAAAAGGAAAAAGTAATCTAGTACAAAGATCATACATTAGTCAAAAAGAAAAAAATTGTGGGATGAGGATACTCAAGATCCTTTGTTAGAATCTTCAATGGAAGGTTCACCAATCAAAAGGAAGCAAGGGTTTCATCAAGAATTCCAACTTGTGGAATTCATGGGATGATGGTATGATGACAAAAGAGGTGAAGGAGATCAAGGGATTGAAGTTATTTCAATAAAGGAAGTTGTTGAAGGAAGTTTGGATGACATAAAGGAAAATGAGGTATGCATGTAGCAATTAAGTGATTTCTCTTCTATTAGTAACTTCTTGTGAGTGATTTTTACATCTTTAGATTAAGATATTATTTTACATAGGTTATTAGTGTTATTATTCATCAAACAACTACCAATGCATAAACCATAAGAAGACAAGAGACCCAGAATATAGGCTATTAACCAAGGCCAAAACCTCTCACTCTTTGAGAGGAAAACCCGAACAGATTCTTTTTCTTATAGAGATTCCAATTAATGAATACCAAGACTAAGACCCTTGACCTATTTACCACTCCAAGACTAAGACACAAGATCCTTAGTCAATGATAGTCAACCTTGAACTCCTTCTTCCTACTTGGCTTCTTCTTCAACCTTGGTATCCTTCTGCTTTAGACCTTTGACCTTCTTGACTAGCCATTCTTCCACTTCGGGTTCTTAGGAGGACTGCACATTTCCTTAGCTTCCACTGCAACAGACTTACCTTCGGCCTTCACTATTGCAATATACTTCTACTTCACTGCTGTAACACATTTCTCCTTTACTACTGCAACATACTTCATGTATAGAAGTTTTTCTATCCTTAAAACAACCCCAAAAACATCCTTAAGATTTTTTCTCTTCTCTTTTTTTACTTCCCTGGTTCGGTGATCTGAACTGAGGTTGAGCTACCTATATATAGTGGTTTCCCCCTCAAATTAGCCAACATGAAGAGGGTGAGCCGACATGTCTGTTGGAGGAGATAATTAATTCTGTCTTGTAGTTGACATCGAGGGGAGGTCTTGTTATTGTCTTGGAGGGATTTTCATACCTATTAAATGACTCATATAAAATGTAACATGCCCAAGAAGGGTCCTTCTTACATGGCATAGACTTAATTTGAAATTTATGACTATATGAATTAATCCTAAAGGATCACAATAGGAGCCATCACTGAAATAAAATTCTTTTCTCATGAAACCCATGAGACAAGCATTACAATACAAATTTTTACATTCTATATTTTAAATTCATGTCATATGGTCGCAGGTAAACATGGATAAATGCTCCATCTCGAGAGCATGATCAAAATAAAGGATCTCCTCCTTTGAAAGGATGTAGGAAAACACGAGTCACACATTGTCTAGATAAAATAAACATAATATGTCCTCATATGAAATATGAGATGGTTGACCATGATTGTAGGGGCTCTGAAAATGTGTGAAGAAAGAGGGAAATAGATCATGGAATTTGCAACCATGAAGAATGAAATCAACACCCGAGGACTAAGAGATTTGACTAGGATATCTCCATGAAATATATGAGGACAATGATGAAGTCTGAAAAAGAAATAGGCCCTTGAAAATACATATCTTTGGGAGATGTGTCAATGTGTATGCAGGATGTTGTTGCAAACTAGAATATGTCATGATGAAATACCATCATAAAATTAATTTTGATTTAATGTTCATTCCTTTATTTTTGAATGATATCTAGATGGGCTTGTGCAGGGTTACCGAGGGAAAATCTATGGGAATCTTCCACCCATGATGTCCACGTAGTAGGATAAAATATTCTTAAGGAAACATGACATGAAGGAAGGCCATATATGAACTTATGAATCAATTTCCAATGAAAGGAATAATGACATCACTGACTCATGGATGAAAATGATGGATGGCCTATGCCCTACGAAGAAGTCCCAAAATGTGAAGACTCCTGAATAAAGAAGAGAAGTTCATGACATTGTGAGGAGGAGATCTTCAAGTAGTTGGTTGTCTCATCATCTCCACTTGAGGAGCTTCTATAGGTCCCTAATTAAGAGGGAGCTTGGAAACAAGTTTCTTACTTGGTAGAAACTTGGAAGCAAAATTCCTAAGCCAAGAGGGATCTTAGGTACATTCCTTCTGTAGGAATGAGTACATTCCTTCATTGGAATACATATGTCCTCCCTAATTAAGAGGGAGATATAGACACATCATTCATGTCTTCACTTTGGAAGAAAAAATGGAGGATTGGGTAAACATCAGGCATCTGATGCTCTTTGAGGATGAGTTAGGGCATCCAAGATAAGAGTAGTCATAGAGGATCAATATTCTTTGAGGATTGGTAATCCAAGATAAGAATAGTCCTGGTGGAACACACCCTGAGAACCTGGGTGGGGTATGTTCCAAGAGAGATAATGATGAGGGTGTCTATACATCATTGGTCTCACCAACATTGCTTAGATCTTGTGGAGAGATAGAGATTTTAGTCAAGGCCTTGCTATGTGACAATTCTTGTTAATATAATGCTAAACAAATGGGTTACCAATTTGAATATTCTTATGAAAATTCTTTAGACTAAGAATGACCAAGTACCATTATGAATACTTCCGTAGTTAAGATGGAGCGTTGAAAAGGTTAACTAGGTTCGGTCTTCATAATGACATGTGTAATTGTGATTTTATGAATTGATGAAAAGAAGAAATATAAAATTATTATTGTAATGCTTATCTCATGGGTTTCATGAGCAAGGAATTTTATTTTTAGGTAAGGCTCCCATTGTGAGCCCTTGGGATTGGTCATAATTCAAATTGAGTCAATGTCATGTTAAGGACCCTTCTTGGGCATGTTATATTTGTATATGAGTAAACGAAAGAGTCAAATAATCCTCCGAGACCAACCTCAAAAATATCCTTTAATTCAGCCTTAAATGAAATAATGAATTTTCTCCAAAAGACATGTCGGCTCACCCACCATTCAAGTCATCTTATTATGGATTCTCCAACCATTATAAATAAAGAAACTCAACCTAATTTTAGAGAGAATTTTTTCGGTTAAGGAGAAGTCTGCAATAGGAGGTGTGAAGTTCATCAAAGTAGCCTATAACCAAGCAAAGGGAGGGAGAATATAACCAAGGTCATTTATGATATTTTTTGAGTTGATCTACTCCAAACGTGCAAAGAATGGGTGGTGTGCACTATAGAAGAAGCCAAGGTATCACAGTCTCCTTTGAAGGACGAATTAAGGAAGTGACCAAGTTCATTATCAGGTTGAGTTCCGAAGAAAGTTGCCTCCACCTAAAGCGAAGCGAATCAAGATTCCAAAGTTGATAATTTAAATGTGCTAGGGTTTCTGAAGGAAGCCAAGATGTTGCAGTTTTGAAGCAGAGAAAAAGGAAGCCATGATCTGAAGTATAACTGAGGTGCAAAAGAAGGCAAGAAGTTGGACCAAGTGTTGACTTGGGCATGAAAGAGAAGTAGTGAAAGGGAACTTGTGTCTTGGTCTTGGAGTGGAAAATAGGTAAAGGGTCCTGGTCTTTGTATTTGTAAATTGAAGTCTCTATAAGAAGAAGAATTCGTTTGGGTTTTCCTCTCAAGTGGGAGAGGTTTTGGCCTTGGTTGATCGCCTACATTTCGTGTCTCTTGTCTCTTTATGGTTTATGCATTGGTAGTTGTTTGATGAAGAAGAACACTATAATAATGAAGTAAAAGAATATCGTAATCTAAGAAGTAAAAAAAATTCACGAGAAATTATCTAACAAAGAGAAATGACCTAATTACTATGCCCTATATCTCTAAACAAGATCTAGATCAGTTTGAGAGATTTAGATTGGATTTCATTTCTCCAACCTTGTATGTTTAGAAGAGAGCTTGGTGTTGTTGTTTTTATGTAGGTTTCAGGTGTAGGAATTAGGTGCAACCACTTTAGAGGAAGAGATGGTATCTCCATCATCCATCATTAACTAGGATCATCAAAACCTTTGCCACAAGAGGTATGGCTCTTTCCGTGCTCTTTTACATTTCAAGCATAAAAGGGAATTAGAGAATATATATAAAGATTATGACTACATGTGATATATCCCTCCGTTAGTACATATCTAGGGAAGGTGTGTAGAGTATCATACTCCTAGCCAATAATAAGGAAAATTTGATTAGCAAAGTTGAATGGCATTAAATGAATACATGGAGAATTTTCAAGTACTCTAATCAAAAGGAACAAATGAAAGAAAACCTACTAAGAAACATCTATATCATTTTAAACACCTATATTAAGAATGTCAAAATCATTCATAGAATTTGAACTTGAATATTAGTTTCAATATCCACCCATTATTCATTTGGGCATGAGTGAACACCATAATTGATTTCTCACAAATAACTTGTACACTTGCAAAATGACAAATTTAGAAAACTTGTTCTCAAACCAATGTTTCTTCATTTTTTGTATTACCAATTAAGAATATTTCATTTTAAAGAGCTATTAGAAATACAAAATTTGTACTATCACTCCAATATGATCTAGTCAACTAAAATACGTAAAGAAACCTTTGATAATCTATCACTATGATAAAATAAATATATTGGTGATAAGGGACAACATTTTCTTGGGCTTATTATGGTTTGGAACAATGGAGTGGTCATGCCAATGATAAGGATGGATATGAAAATGATGGGAGCTACTAATTACATAAGAAAAGATGATTTTTTTAAGAAAAATACTATTCAAAACATAACTTCCAAGGTTGTGAGCAAAGCATATTGCTATAACAAGCTGGAATGAAATGCCCTTAGATTCGTTTTAGCAAAAGATTGAAAAAATTACATGTCTGGTAACTTTTTAATTTTCATTGCGGGGTAACAAATTCTCATTGAGATTGGATATTCTTATAAGGGACTATTTCCTTTCCTTTTTTATGCCTTATCCAAAATATCCATGTTTATTACCATGTAGGAAGATTAACAACCAGAAAGAGAATGTATCTTCAACAATGTTTTTTTTTTTCTTAATAATGAAAGTGATGGTACCAATTTGTAGATAAAGAGTATTCATATTCAAATGGCAGTTTAATAAATGATTTATTTTATTTTAATGATAATATTAAATTTTGAACTTTTTTTCTTGAAAAATATGTTATTATTTATACATAAGACAATAAATAATTAGACGGTCATGCTCAAAACAAGCTATTTTTGAAAGGCAAGTATTTATAATGTAACAATTGGGTCCAATTGTAACCAATTACTTTATATTGAGATTATTTTAGGAAGACCCTTCTCAAATAAGCTTCATGTGGATCATGAGCATAGAGAAAAGATGTCAAATTTACCCTATTAATTACTAGGGAAATAAACTTATTAAGGGATCTTAGAGTGTTGATAAATGTCAAAAGGGAATTGGAGTTCAAGTATTCAAGTGATAAGTTGGTTGTTCTCATTGAAATTGGAATTGGATACAACAATTATGCAATTCATATTCATATTCACATAGGAAAACGATCATAACTCTCATCACCCAATATATATTGGCATTACTCTTAATTATAGTGTCATTAAATGATAAATATAATTATTGTAAGTTATTTATTGTTATATGTTATACATATCTCTAATGTTTTATAACTTTAGTTCATATTTCGAGAGAAAAATCATAAAGGCATCTGAATACCTTTATTGGAGGTGACCGAGTGGAGAACATTATTACATTTGCTACATCAATTGTGGGAGAATATGTACCATACCACTTAGATGTAGGAGTATCATCTTGTGGGAGTTTTACATGCCAACGATTAACAGAAAATTACAAATGCCTTACAATTGTGTTCACCAAATATTTTCCAATTGTAAAATTATATGCATAAACAGCAAAAATGTAAAATTATTTTGTATTAATCCCATCCAAGAAATTATCCTACAAAGGAAGTGTTGTTGGCCCATAACAAGTATGCACATAATGAGGGAATTGATGATGATCAATTGTACTAGAGTAAGCATGACTAACTTGGGTCGATGTCTTTCCCAATCTAAAATTAATGTTATGTCATAAATTCCCTACAACTAGTGATCAAACATCATATGAAGATGGCTCCCAATGAGATTCCACCATAAATACACTATATTAAATTAAACTGCATGTTAGGGACAATATCCTAGGGCTAGTGGCATGAACTTTATCTCTATGTTGAGGAGGATGGGGGGAGTTGGGTGTTGGGGGTAGGTATATGTCTAGTGGGGTCGAACCTCTCAATGGGTTATGCTTGTTATATTTTTTTAATCCCTAATATCATAAATGTTTTGATGCCACACATGACTTTAAGCATGAGAACAAGATCTAATTGAGAAAAAAATACATTAGCAATTGCAAGACAAAAGAAAGAAGAGAGAATGAAAGAACGACCATATAGGACCAATAGCTGAAACACAAATTCAAATTCCTTGTCAAGAAACTAAAGAATTGATTGCATTACATTTAGCAAGTGATTACAATACATAGAACTCTTTCAAATAAAGAGGAATTACACACTAAGTGTGGTTCCTTAGTGCATGCACATGTAAAGTAAGAGTAAATTTTTGTCACTCAATATTAGTTAACACCCCCTTAGTATTAGCTAGGTGGCCATAAATGAAGTTATCCTCAATTAGCTAGTCAAACACATTAGTAAGCTAGACATGCACAAGTGGGGAACTCATGCATGCAATGCAACTTCACATGCATACACTTGCAAGTGTATTCATGCATCATGTGACTCATGCATGTATAACTCAAATGACATGCAACTCATGTATGCATAACTAAAGGGACATGCAAGTCAAAACTCTAGCTTGTTTTCTCTTGAATTGGTGATTTAATAAATATATTGAAAGAATGAATCTTCCAATCTTTACCCATGGAGAATTTAGTAGTGAGGAAATAAGAAACAACTATTGAATAGTCAAGTCCTAGATTTGAAGAATTTGAAAGAATAAGTTGTTCTTCCTTTTTTTATCAATGTCACAAGATTTTAACTATTGAAGCAAAGTCTTGAGCTTGGAGAAATAGTCCTTTAGGGTCTCAAATTTTCTTGGGTTCAAATATAGAAGTTCGTTGTCCAATTTATGTCCTCTCAACTCATCTAGCTTGCCAAATAAATCCTCTAACTTGGTCCAAACTTTGTTGGGGGTTGAGAAAGATTCAACATGAAAGAGAAGGTTTAGAGAAATGGATAAACATAGGAGCCCATAAGCCTCATCCATTCTACTGAAGTACCTTCCCTTCTTCATAAATGAGTTGAGATTAGATTTAATCACCATAGTGACTCTATAAAGCCCCTTACTTCGTAGTAGAAGTAAGATTGGGGTTTCATTCAAAATAGTTGGATGGAGCATGAATCACACTGATAGAGAGTTGATCCATCCTTTTTAGGATGTTCAATATTGTATGACATGCAATGAATATTAGTATTCCCCACAAACACTCTAATGATTTGATACCATGTTATATTTTTCGAATCCATGATCTCATGTCAACCTTTGATACCATGTAGGATTTTAAGCAAGAGCATAAGATCTATGACAAAGTAATACACTAGAAATCACAAGACAAAAAAGAGAAGAGAGAATAAAATAACAATAATTAGCAACCAATTCAAGTTCCTAATTTTCAAGAGACTAAATAATTGCTTGTATTGCATTGAACATGCTAGTACAATGCATAAAACTCTCTCAATGAGAGAGGATTTGTGCATTCAATGTTGTTCCTTAATGCCTGCACATGTAAAACACTAGTAACTTGTCACTCATCATTAGTTAACACCCCCTTAGTCTTAGTTAAGTAACCATAAATAGAGTTATCCCCGATTAACTAGCAATTCACATTAGTTAACTAGACATGCACAAAATAAAACTCATGCATGCATGCAAATTAATTAGACATGCACAAGTGTAGAACTCTTTCATGCATAGGTAGTGCACATGCATGCACATGCAAGTGTATTCATGTAGAACTAGAGTGACATGCAACTCATGCATGTGTAGCTCAAATGGCATGCAACTTATGCATGCAAAATTGAAGTGACATGCAAGTCAAAACTGAAAAAATAAGATTGGAGACTTAGAGATAATTTTGCACTTGTATTGGAACTTAATATAGCTAAACAAGTGCACTCTAAATGCCATGTAAGTGCCATGTCATAACCCAATCACTACCACATTATTTCCATGTCATCCACTTGCTAAAAATAGGCCTACTATAAATAGTAGTATTGCTAAAGATATACATGTTATAAATAGCATAGATCCTAAATAGTAGAAAATGTGTAGAGGAAAATGTGCATTTACACCAAAAATGCTTGAGTAGAGTTAAGGCCAACTCCTTGGAATTCAAGGTTGTCAAAATAATTAATATGGAAAATAAACTTGACCCACAATTTACAAAGGAAATATCATTGAACCTCCATGTAATTATCATGGAGGCTTTACCTTATTGACCAAAATCTGATCATATTCATTCATAAAGGGGATTTTAAAATTGTTAAAAATAGAGTCAATATATTGTAGATTTTGTGGTGGGGATGTAAGCTATCAAAGGGTTTAATAGGTATTTGGGATATAAATGGGGCATGTAATAAAAGTAAGGTGACTCTAGTAAAACATGTTTTTTTTTTTTTTTTTTTTTTTTTTTTTTTTTTTTTTTTTTTTTTTTTAATTAAAAAGATGGCCTTTGGAAGGGGATTCAACAAAAAGATTTTGGAGGTACTTACTAATATCTTTTTGAAATTAGAGGTATTCTTTAATATCCCACAAAGCACTGCTATGTCACAAATTCAATGAGTGCATACCCATGATTATTGGGAGCATGTTTATTAAATACTATTGACTACTTATCTATCTAGTGGTCTTTTTCTCTAGTCCATGTAAGACGCAAGTTTATGAGATATGGAGGTTGGATGATCTGAGCTTCAATAGAAAAATGAACAATCATTTCTTTGGTTATATGTAAAATTTTCAATTCCTCCTTACTCACATCTCTTGAGTAGTATTGTCTCCTCCTAGCCCTATAATTAGATATATTAGACAATTCACCTTAGGCATCACCATAACCAATAATGTTTTCAAGTGAAGTGGCCAATGAAAGATGAGATGACTTTGATTCTTTAATGTTCCTTATGTAACCAATTAGGCTTTTGATTTCAGCTAATATTAATTAATTTCTATGTATGGATCTTGTGGGAGTGGTTTAAAGTTAGGTTTGGATTTAGATCAAAGCATATTGGTGGAACATAAATGGTAAGTAAAACAATAAGAAATATTTTTACAAATCACATAATTTGTATAATTTAACCAATATAAAAATGAAATTTGTAATAAAACATATCGAAATCTTTATTAAAAATATTAAATACCAATAATACCAACTTCCCTCCCTCATACTTATCCTAGCCAAATTTAAGCGAAAACAACAAAATATCTTAGAAATTAACTTAAAAAAAGAGAAGATAAAATGATAAATACTTTTGTTGTGTGTAAATTCCTATAAATATACAAATACACACATATTTTAAATCGTGTAGGTTACAAATGAATTTGCAATAAAATATTCCTTTTATATATAAAAGGATATTAATCTATCCATCAGGCAATTGACTACCTAAAGTCTCCATAAATAGCAAACTCTATTTAAAAAGTGGTGGTTAACCAAATATATCAAATATAAGATATATCATCTCACAACTGTCCGCAGATCAGCACTTACTGGGTTGGGTTGGGTTGGGTTGGACATACGTATAACAGAGGAATTATAAATGAGAGGATAATTATATTGCATCATCGCCAACTTGGTGCGCCGACGGACCAAACTTGGCTTATGAGGGCAAGTATACCCGATTCGATATCTTACCTAATTCATAGCTATCATCATGTTTTGGCTTTGTGCTATGTCATCGGTTATATTAAAAAACTTAATTTTTATTATTATTATTTTGAATTATTAAAAACAAATAATTTATACAAATTTAAGTTATACAAATTTAAGTTTGTTAAGCATTGTTAAGCATGGGTAAATATAATCATTTATGAAAAGTAAATAAAAAATATTTAACTTTTAAAATACAAGTAATATATTGATTAGATATATAACAAATATTTCTCTTTAAAATACAAATAATACACTGGGTAGATATATTTTTATGGTCCAGTTTAATATAGAGATCATGGTTCCACCATGAGTATTGTTTTTCACTCGTTCCATTTTATTAAAAAAAAATAGATTTATATATTTATATTGCTTAAAATTGTAAGTTATATGTTTGTGTAAGAGGCTCTCTACAATTAGTATGGAGGAATGTTGTCTTGATTGTAAATGACTTTAAACATTTAAATGTTCTTTTAATATAGTAGAAATGTTGTAATATCCGTAAAATGAAACTTTAAATTAAATAATATTAATAATAATGTTTACTTAATTAAAAAATTAATAACAAGTTAAAATTAATAAAAATAATAAATCCATTACCATGTCTTTCCCTTGGATGCATTGTCATTGCAAGTATAGAGGAACACACCCTTAAGGTTGGCTGCGAGCTCAATCCTAGGCTTATGTTGGTGTGGCCATATTCCATTTTTCCACTGATCGGAAATCTAAGAGGAAATTCACCAACTAGAAGCCTTGACTACAGATGACTGGAAAACATACTCTGATTTCCAGATGTCATAAATCGAGGGGTTGCCTTCTAGGGAAAACAAACCTAAATTAAACATAACATCTACTACCATATCACCCATCTAATGAACGACCTTGACTGGCTATGAAATTACTTTATTTTATAAGGAAAAATTCATGTATTTTTAGCTTCAAGGGCGCTACCCCCGAATCCCGGTGGGGGGGGCCTCCAAACATGCAGTTGCCCCACCCCTAGACCCCCCAGGAAACAATACAAGCCCCCCCACACCCCACCATCGGGGATTGGGATCCAAAAATGGTTGAAACAAGACCTCTGAACCAAGAAGATAATCAGGGTCCACATCCAACAATCTCCCACTTGGAGATTCATTATATCAAATCCATCACGACATCACTTATTGGACAATGTTTCCACTTTGGACTTGGTTGTTTATCATCTTCATCATCATTCTTGAAGGCCACCTGAAACTAACCAACAACTCAATTTCTTCTTGGTTACAATCTTTGTCAACATATTTGTAGGATTATGGCTAGTGTGTATCTTTTCTATCTTTAATTGTCCATCATCCAAAACTAACCATATGAAATGATACCTGAGTCGGATATGTTTAATCTTAGAATGAAAAGATGAATTCTTTGCAAGATGAATGGCACTAAGGTTTTCACTATATAATTTGCTCATCTCCTACTTCTTGCCCAACTCATCCATAAACCTTTATAACCAAATCATTTTTTTACTAGCCTCTGTAGCAACAACATACTCTTCTCCTGTTGTTGAAAGTGCAACAATGTTTTGCAATTTTGAAACCCAACTGACAATTGTTCCACCTACAGTGAACACATACCTTGTGGTGCTCCTCCTGTTATCTCTATCACCTGTCATATTTGCATCAACATATCCCTGTAGAGCAATGTTTGAACCACCAAAGCATAATGTTTGATTTGTAGTACCTCTCAAATACCTAAGAATACACTTCACTACCATCCAATGCTCTTTTCCTGGGTTATTCATATACCTTCTTACATCTCCCACTGCATGTGCAATATCAGGCCTAGTGCAAACCATTGCATACATTAAGCTTCCAACTACTGAAGCATATGGAACTTTACGCATATAATCCATCTCTTCCTGAGTCTTGGGACACATCTCCTTACTTAGTTTGAAATGACTAGCCAAAGGTGTACAGACTGGTTTTCCATTCTACATATTAAATCTTTCCAAAACCTTTTCTATCTACTCACTTTGAGACAGTGTTAATTTGCAATTTTTCCCGACTCTAGTTATTCTCATACCAAGGATTTATTTTGCAACACCCAAATCCTTCATTGCAAATGAATTTGCTAATTTTCCTTTGAGCACATTTATTTCCTGCATGTTAGACCCTGTAAAAAGCATGTCATCTACATACAATAAAAATATAATATAACTGCCATCGTTTTATTTTTTAAAATAAACATAATGGTTAGAGTGACATCTAGTATAACCTTGTTCAAATATAAACCTGTCAAATTTTAGATACCATTTCCTTGGAGTTTGTTTTAATCCATACACGTTCTTCGTCAATTTGCACACTAATTTCTCCTTCCCTTTGACCTCATACCCTTGTGGTTGTTGCATATATATTTCTTCCTCCAAATCCCCATGGAGAAAGGTTGTCTTTACATCTAACTGCTCAAGATGCAAATCTTCTGCGACCACTAGACTTAAAATACTTTTGATTGAAGTCATTTTAACAACAGGAGAAATTTTTTCATAAAAGTCTATATCTTTTGTTTTCTTTTTTGTAAATCCCTTCATGACAAGTCTAGCCTTATACCTTTGTTTACCTCCATATTCTTCCTTCATTCTGTAAAATCATTTATTCTGCAATGTTGTTTTACTAGTAGGCAACTTGAATAAGTCCAAAGTCTGGTTTTGCATCAAGGAGTCCATCTCTTCTTCCATGGCTTGCTCCCACTTCCTCCTGGTTTTTACCTGCATTGCTTCTTCATATCTTTTCGGTTCACTAGAATCAGTCAACAATACATAATATAATGAAGGAGAGTATCATTTAGGGGGTCTACTTATCCTGGTAGATCTTCTAAAACCAATTTCAAGTGTTTGAGGTACATGTTGCTGTTGTGGTTGTTGTTTTTGTTGTGGCTGCTGATCATTCTGATTTTCAGGCACCTTTACTTTTTCTGTGATCTCATCAAGAACTGTGTATTCTTTGTTTTCTTTTTCTCGTTTCTTTCCCTACATCTAATCCTCAATCTACCAATATCAATGATCACGAATCCTTTTTGTGTCACTAAACATTGACTCATTGATCTACCATCTAACAACCTACTAGCTCCATTAAGAACTACCCACTTGTGACTTGTGTTGGTCTTTATTCTGTTCCTTGCTCTGATACCATGTAGAAAATCCACGAAATTTTGATATGCTAATATGAGCATTTTGAAATAAAATTTATTCTCACATAAGCACATAATTTCTCTACTAGATGCAATGAAATAGGAACAAAAATAAAAGCACAATCACACAATTCAAAAACACATAATTGTCTATGGAATCCAACAGGGAAAACCCTCTCTGTGTTATTGAGAATTTTATTGATAGGCAAAATTGAGCAATTGATCTCTTGCAAAATATGATTGTTTCAATCTAAAAGACACACTAGTCTTTCTTGCTTGATCTAAGCTTGAAACCTTTGCAAGATTGTTGATCTCCATTGCCCTTTATAAACATGTGCACAAGCTTCTCATGGACACTCTTGCTCTCACAAGCTTCACACACAAACTTGTGATTCCTATTGCTTGGTCTGACAAACTCATGCTCACGGAAACAACGAATAAGCTTGTGCCTTCGCTCCTTTTAAAGCAATCCAGATGGCTAAAATTAGTGAATTTTCTAATTAAGGAAAGTGCTTTTGTGATTGATGAGTTAGCATGAGTTAGCTACTCATGCAATTCGTCCTATTTCAAGTCAACCACTTGAAACTCAATCACTCATGTTTTTCCTCAATCAACTCACACTAGAAAATCAAGAACTCGACTTTCAATTTCAACATATCAGTGAACTGCAATCTAACTCGTCCTAATTTTTAGGGACTAACTCCCAAATTAGAGGATCTTGTCCTAATTTATAACGAATTTTCTAATTTTTAGGAACTCGAGTCATGCACAAGAAGGAACTCATTCTGGCTCCTATGATTAAGGCACAAATCAATGAACCCTTGTCTCACTAATATTTTCAACAATGAGATCTTCATTATATGGCCTATAGTAGTATCTGTGAAAAGAGGATTCCCTCTATTCTATTATCTTCCAAAGGTCCTGATCCAATGCTAGTCCTTCTTTAGACAATTTATTAACATAGACATTCCTCTCCCTGAAAATATGAAAGCATAAATATTGTCAAAAGATTATTTTAGCTGCATAATCTCATCCATGATAGGAATATGTAATTTTTTTTTACATTTTTGAGCTCCTTTAAACTAATTTACTACTAACAAGGAGTCTCCAAAAATTTGTAAATTTTCACAAAATTTCTCTAAGGAAAAAGCCAACAAGTATTTGCAAAGAAAAAGTTCAATGTGATTGTTTGTTTCACATCTAAAACCCATTCTAATTTGGAAGGTGTGTTTCTCGATCATGTCAAGTACAAAACCCTTCATTCCTCATCCTTCTCACCCCCCAACCCCCCATCCCAACAACCTGATTGTTTGTTTCTATTCTCAAACCCATTAAAATTTGGAAGGAATGCTTCTCGTAGATGTTAAGTACAAAACGCATCATTCCCCATCCTTCTGCAACCCCCCAACTAAGTTGGCTATCCTCTTAAGCTGCCCTGTCAAAATATGCCCATGGAATCGATTTGACAAGTTCTTCTGCTATGATGCATTTATGTGGATGGTTATTCTTTGTTGGGGGGGGATGTTCCGAGATCGCTTAACCCTTCCTAACTACTACCTTCATTTCACCAAACTCCCCAACTAATTATTAAAAGTAAGATCTTGAAGTTCCTAGTTGTGGAGACCGAATTCGAATTTCTCCAAGGCTCCTCAATTGAATCCCCATTCCAAACACAATCCTAACCCAACACTGAGTAGCAGAGATTCCAAACCTGAATTATGAAGAGACATCTTATGAAAATATGGGAAAAAGTTTTTTCATTCGTCTTGCATAAAGTACACCTTCCTAGGTCTATCTTGAACTTGCGTTGCATGAAATCCCAAGTAGGAACTTTGTTACTTAATAAACACCACATAAAAGCTCTAGCGTTAGCAGGACATTTAACATTAAAGCTCTAGACTTAACACGACATTTAACATTGCTCACAAATTTCCACCACAAAAAAATTGCCAAAATCTCTTTCAATGTTCATTGAACATATCCCAATTTCTTTTATCTAAATTATTAAATCTCTTCCATCTCATTTATTTTAAAATTCTAAATTATTTTTATTCGTTAATAATTATAATAGTATTTAAGAAAGACAACTCATGTAAATGCACACAGAAAACATGATGATTTATTTTAACAAACCTTAATTTAAATGTGATATAAATTGTTTGTTTATGATAATTTAAAATAATTAATGAAATTATAAATATTCATAATTAAATTATACGAAAAGTTAAATTATTTTTATATTAAAATTAATAATTTTAATTTTTAAAATATTTTAAGAAAAATTAGAATCAAATCCCAACTCTAATAAACAGAAAATAAAAAATTGAAAGTCACTTCAACCTCCCCACACTTATGATGGGTATTCATTTAGATAAAGACCATTTACAGTGGAGTTGAATTTTGACTCCCCTCCGATGGTGCTAAGCTAAGTGAATACCGTCCTCCTCAAAGAAAAGTTATACACATTACCACACACCGAAGGGCGTGTGCTAACATCTTAATGACATTTATACACACAATTGCACACTAAGAAAAACAGACACGAGATGTTGAGGAAAATTGCGATATGCAGCTAATACGTGAGGTTGACGCTGAACTTGAGCACCGTTTCATCGGCAATGTTGGAAACAGTCTCGATAACGGCGTCGCCTTTCGTCCCTTCGAACTGACCACTTCCCTTGACCACTGCGATCTCCCACTCAGGCAATGCAGTATTGTCATCGCCAGAAAACTCGATGGTGCTGCCCTCGTATTCCGATACTTGTTCGAATTTCGCAGTGAAAGTCATGAGAGGGGTTTTGGGATCCTTAGGGGACGGCATGTAATATCACACCCCTTTTCCCATCAAACCAGAAGACTTATCGGGCCCTTCCATCAAGGGGTCCTCAATGACTATAACCTCACTGCTACTACTGGCCAAGCCCTGACCACCCGGCTGATTCAATGGGAGTGGGGCTGCACCCAGTGTTCCAGCTCCGGGAAATGGCGAATTTGGCAATGGGTTAAGTAAATTAGCAGAATTGATTAAGGGGATCCCCTGCTGGGAGGTGAAAGGAAAATTGAGACCTGCTGGGAATTGATTAAACTGAAGGTTCTGCCCATTAATACCGATTCCATTAAGGAGAGGATTAGCGGAAGAAGATGGTACAAATCCATTTGGAAACGTTAATGGGACAACCAGTAGTTGCAGGAATACTGGGAACGACTCTGTTAGCACTTGAGATTTCACCTCAGGCTGAGAAAGGCAAACCTTCAAGGCTACATCAAACCATTTCACCTCGTAGCTAGCCCTACGGGGTATGAGAAGGCTCTCTCCGGTCAAACTCGGTGGATTTTTCAATAGGATGAGTTGACCAATTAGAAACACTGATATTAGGCTAGTAAATTGATAAGGAGGGTTGATTTAAGGTTTTTGGGGTTTTTGGTGGCAATTGGAGGGAGTGCAATTCAGGGTGCGGGGATTGAGCTCAGTTTTTGCAGGTGGGTCTTTGGGGCAAGGTAGGAGTTTGTGCTGATGCCTTTAGCTGGGATGGATGATCAAGGAGAAAATAAGAGAGGCTAAAGAGGGCAAACAATGACTTTGAATCCTCTCTAGACAGCGGAAAACATAAATATTAAACAAAATTGAAAGATGAGCATGGCATGCATGAATTCAAACTTTATCACTTCTTTTGTTTAATTAGCAGCAATAGAATAAGAGATGGAACACATAAACACACTTACAATGACAAATAGGAAACACACCATCAGCACAATAATCCACAAGAATCCACAATGATGTCTGCAAAACCCTGGCCTTCCTTTTCCTCAAATTGCAGAGAATACAAGTAAAATATACAATAGAGCTTCTCCCTCAAGAGTCCAACCTTCCAACCTCTCAAAATGATTGAGAAAATACATAATATAGGCAAGCCAACCTCTTCCCTTGCCTCTAGGGGTCGAGCCCACTATCCTAGGAGCTGTTTCAACCACTTCTAAACTAAGCACTAGAAAATAGGCAGTCAAAACAAATTGCCTCTGAAACTTAGGAAACCTATCCATGCATTAAATATTTACCATTTACATCAAGGAAACTTCTAGAAGTGTTAAAGGAGAGTAAAAGTATCTAAGTGCCATGAAAATTACACAAAAATCCATCATTTACATGCCTCAAAAGTCAACCAAAGTAAAAACAGTGTTTTGTTGGCCGAACTGGTCAAAACAGTGAAATTTCCCTGAGTGGTTGCGCCCCTCACTTTGACTGGTCGCACGCATTGAAAGCTCTGTTTGAGGGCCTTCCCAATGTCCAAATCAGGTGCAAGATAGCTCATTGGAAAGGTCTATGAGTCTACTTTCCAACCCCACTGAAATTTCTGAATTTAGAGTTGATTTGACCCCTCAAAAGTCATTTCTCCCAAGGCAGCTTTCTGCAACTCAAAAAAGGGGCAGAAAGTCAAAATTTGCATGTATTTTGAGCTTTTGGGAGCCCAAATCTTCATAAAATCTGAAACCCATCCATAGGCAAGTTTATTTTTGCATGAAAATTCCAAAAATGTAGAGTTTTCCCCGTTCTGAGCTGTCCCCATGACTGGTCGCGCGCAGGGTGAGACCAGTCAAATGGCCAAAACCTGTAAAATTCCCAAAAATACCAAAAATGCTTCAAAACTCTCAAAATTTCTTGGGTTTGCTGCTAGGAGGATGCTAATGAGTGTCATGATGAGTGAGAGAAGCCTCGGCCAAGATATGGAGCGGGTTGGTCTTCTTTCTCGTTTTTTGTGCCTTGACCAACTGTACTGGAAACATGAGATTGCCATAGGATAAGCTTGTAAATCTGTCAAAGAGGTGGGCTCCTCTCTCTTATGATGACCACCTTTGCCCCCCCTACGAGGCCTCCGCTGTACCTAAACCTCTGTAGAAGAAGACTGGTCATCACTTTGCTCACAGGATTGGGTGTCTGACATGGTTTAGGAGCAAAGTGGACAAAGTGAACTGTTGTCTCTGCCTGCAAAAATGCTGAACTCTAT
>APFE031184481.1:11021-55085 GCA_000404065.3 Pinus taeda | reverse complement strand
CTTCAAAACCCTAGGAGAGGGAAATGAACTTGCCAAGGCACAACTGAAGCATGAACAAGATGTAAAATGACTCATTAGACACTGACATGATAATGACAACCCTATGAATGATGATAGACTCAGCTGAATAGTGACATAGACCGACATTTGGGCAACTTTGAAAAGAGTGAGAGCAAACCCTAGACCTAATGCCTAGTGACCAATTTTGCTTGAAGACTCACTGAAATGACAAAATTTGACCTTGACACTTCAAAATAACTTTGTAAGAGCATATTTGATCACTGGAGGAAGGCTGGAAAGACTGACACTAACAGAATGTATCGTTAGGAGTATATGACCAGTTACATGATTATATGTAGCTTGATTACATTCTTGTATGTTAGGTTGCACTCTTGTATGTTTGATTACATGTATCAGTCTTGTAGGTTGGCTAAAAGAATTGATCGCTTATGCTTGACTACATTCCTTCATGCATATGTGTAGTTGATTAGGAATTACTTATGCATGTGGCAATGTCTACAATGGAGTAATGGTTGTTGTCATGCATGAGCTCATGGTTTGGGAAGTTGATATGGCCATGCATTGATGTCTGGACTCTAGCTAGAATGATGTGAATATGTTTTGTTAGTCATATGTTATATGTCTATATGCAGTTGTCATGCATGTATGGTCTTGGTTATAGTTATGCATGAATAGTAGGTCAAAGATGCCTTGTGAAGTCATGGTATGCAATCTATGTCATCAGGGTGATATTGGTATGTTATGATGCTAATGTGTTGGCTGAGATAGAGAAGGAGATGTAGATCATCATAATGAGGTTGCAATATTGGACTTTGGGGTATGAGTAGATCATCATACATGTATTGTATGTTTTGCATGCAGATATGTAAGTCAAGGATTTATATATATATTAGGTCTATGTACATGTGTTTTGATGATATGGGTACATTCATGATGGATGAAATTTGATAAGTGTAGCTATAGGAACATGTGTCAAATAGTCAAGAATGATAATAACATGTAGTTGTATGCATAACTATTGTTGTTTTATATTATATAACCTGATGATTATGTTATATGTTGTTGATGAGCATTATAGGTTAACTTGTTGTTTTTATATTCTAGTAACTTGATGATTACGGTTATTACATTAAGATCTTGATGTTATATGTATCATGCTAAATTGGATTGGTCTATGTAGATGGTTAGGGTTACGACATTCCTGTATGAGGCAACATATTTGTGATATGGTGTTGTACTAATCTAGATTGAATTTGCATATGTGTGAATGATAATTGTGTATGAGTTATGATGTAAACATTCTAGCTAGTGACTATTTGGCTATCATGATCTTATTTATGTTTGGGTTGATATATTGTGAAGAGATATCATGCTAATATGCATTGATTGTGCAAACAATATTTCCTCCCCTGAGATACATTAAGGTATGGGTTTGCTTACATCATATTTGTGGTGCTTGACTGTTTGATTAGGTCATCTAGTTAATTTAGTTAACATGGTATGCTCACAAGTTGATTGAATGTTCGATGAATTCAATAATATGAGTATGCATTCAAATGATTTTGTTTTAAGATGATTGTACTAACATATATGTGTTGAGATAGTTGATATGTACTTTAATGTAGTTGACAATTGTAGCATTATGTCTAATGACTATGAGTTGACTATGGATTATGACATGATTGTTAGTCTTGGTAAAGGTTTATTTCAAATTGATAGATATTATTGTCTCAATACTTGGAACATGTGGTAGACATGTGTGATCAGTTGTAGGAAACATGATTGGTATTAGTGTGACAAGGTAATAGTTGATGTGTTTATATAACTAATCCTCGATTGCAAAAGGTAAAAATGTAAAAGAAAGGAATTGGGCAAGAATTCCTTGGGCTATGTTTGGAAACTCTAATTCCAAACCAATGAGTGCTTTGCATACATGAAATCTTCTTAACCTTGATTTTGTCTAACATTATGTGGATATGTGCTAGGTTCATGAACATGTACTTGACATGTATATTATCTAGTCTCTAGTTATAGGTGGATCTGCCAATGGAATTGGAGTCCTTTGAAATATGGCGTGGATGTGTTTGGTTACACGGAAATGTGCTTGACACAACAAGATGAATTAACTGGTGTATTGTTATGTTATATATGCACTAGCAGTTATGTGTTTATGGCAGTATGATGCAAGGGAATTGGAAGGCAAAGAGACTGCCATGAAATTTTGAAGAAGGCTCTAGTTGAGATTTCCTTGGGAACCAAGGGGATTTATTCATGGTGTTTGTGGTTAGTCTTGTGCTTTTGGTATTTTTCGATTTTTGTGTTTGATTTGCAATTTTTCATGTGTCTGGTGCATAGCTATGCCACTTTATTGCAGTGTCGTGTTGTTATTGGTTTTCATGGTTTTCTTCTTGGTTGCTTCTTGGTATTCCTTTTTATGTTTTGAGTCTTGGGAATTTTTTGGGAAAGAGGAAAGTTAATGGAGTTTGGGGAGAGCTTTGTGGTACCCAACAGGGAATGTAAGACTTAGATGAAGCTTTATGCATGAGTAAGTGCAATGGAAGGTAAGATTATGATAGTCAGTTGGACTGGTCGGGTACATTATGGTAAATGGACATTGGCAACACAAACATGAGATAGGTAACTAGAGAAGGTAAAGTAAATGGATCTAAGGTGTTGGATGCCTTGGCTATGTTGGGAACTATTGTTCTCAATGTCAGGCATGAATAAAATAGGTTCTCTTAAACTTGACCTTGATATCTGGTAATTATGTTATGATCATGATTATGATGATGTTTATATATATATATATACATGTAGATGTGCATCTATGTCATATTTGACAGGGTTGTCATGGATCATGATTATTAACGCTAACATTTATATGTATATATGTGTGTACTTATGTCATTGTTTGACAAGACCATGATTGTTTTATACTAATGTTTAGATATATGTATGTATGTGTCTATGTATATATGTCATTGTCTGACAGGGTCATCAAGAATCATTCTTGTGGAGGAATGATTTCTTATGCAAACAAATAACATGAAGAGGTTCCTGGTCTTACGAGGAATCAATGGGGAGGAGTAGCCCTGAAAAATATATGAGCTCAGTATCATGTGTTTATGAGTTGATATTATGTGATTATATTATATCTATGTTATGGACAAGTTATATCGAGGGATACAACAATGGAATCAAAGCAATGTGGTCTGCGACATGCTATGACAAGCATGGATAAGAAACTGGAAGCAATGTTTCTTGGTAGAGACAATGTGGTTTTGAATGTGTGGTACTACTGTTGTGCATATGTTGTACATGTTGCATCTATGATCTGTGTACATCCAGTGTTGTGTATATATAGTGTGTATACATATTGTTTATGCAGTGTAATGTACATGATGGTACAAATAGTGTTGTGCAAATATTGCATATGGTGTTGTGCGCATGATTGGATATGCAGTGTTGTGTACATATGATGCTATGTACATATGGTGTTGTGTGCATGATTGTACAAGTGATGTTATGTGCATGTGGTGTTGTGTACATGTTGTACAAGTGGCACTATGTGCAGGTGGTGCCATGTACATGTCGTGCATGTGGTGATGTTTACATATGGTGTTGCATACATGTCGTGCATGTGGTACTATGTACATGTGGTATTGTGTGCACTTTGTACAATGGTGCAATGTACATGTGGTGTTGTATACACATTGTGTAGGTGGTATTGTGTCACATTGTGTAGATGGTGTCGTGTACATGTGATGTTGTGCACACGTTTTGTAGGTGGTTGCAGTGTACAGGCGGCATTGTGTACATGTGGTACATATGGTACTAGTGTAGATGCATGCATTTCATGATGTTGTATGATGTGTGTAGATGTATGTGTGTGATGCACACTATGTGTTTGTGCACATGGTTGAGGAGAAGGCACTTAGTGTTTGTCTAGTGTGGCAACTGATTCAGAGTGCGTACAAAATAAAGACAAAGGTAGAAGCTAAGGATTGACGAAAGGATAAGTATGAACATTTTATTTGAGTTTTATTATGCATGTGATTTATGACTATGGTATATGATGATTATATGTGATCTATGATTATGGTTTATGATGGTTACATGTGATTTATGATGTTGATCTATGATGGTGGTGTTTTTAACTAACCAAATGTGATATGTTGATACATGATGTTTTGATCAAACAATTAGTTTGACTTGTTGTGACCAAAAGCAAATAGGATTGCAACTGTACCTTATTTATGAACTACCAATGAGGTATGATTTGAGGTTATTTTGATTTATTTGAATCTAATGGAAATTATGTGCTTGGAACAGGAATGCATGAACATGCCTGGTTGGGTGGTTGAAATCAACTACAAGAATTGGAAGAAGCAACAAAAGAAATTGGAACATGCCACAGTATATTGGTAGATTACTTCAGGAGCAGGGCCATTGTGGGATGCTGGTACCCAATAGTGTCCATTGATTTCCATGAACATGCTATGACCAGTATGATTATTTTGAGGCAGGTATATGGCTTGGTTTTGTATCTTTTGATGCAAGGAAGCCTTGCAAAGGGATGGATCGTCTAGGTTAGGGGATTCCGAGGAACTTGGAAGGTGAGTGACTGCTTGGAAGGGGATGAACGAATTTCTTGAGGGACTGTGCAATAGATAAGGGAAGGTTGCAGATATATTTGTTTTGGCCATGAGCATTTCCATATGGAATCAAATGCACATTGGGAGTGCGCCATGGAACAATGAGTTGGTAACTGTTCAATGATAGGACAAGGGGCGCATGATTGTAGCAATGGACATTGGAGGCAGCTTTGACTGTGACAGTTGATTCTGTACTTCCTGGGAAGGAGGTGAATCCTAGTATTAATTTGAGGGTGGAGGTTTCATCTTTTGGATTCCCTTATTTATTGATATGATATCCTTTTATTTTCTAGTTTAGCAAATGTTCATATGTGTATATGTGTTTGTTGTAAATACCGTAATGAGTTGTGTTATAAAGCTCCAATATGCAGTATGATTTTTATCTGGTCATGTTGTCATGATGTTTTGCTTTTGAGTAGGTATTTCATTATAAATATTGCAACGAGCTAAGTTATAAAGTTCCATGGGCAGTATGTTTGATTTTCAGTGGTTTTGCTGAGGTCATGGTGTGGTTTAACACCGAGGACAATGTTCCCCAAGGGGGAGGATTATGTAACAACCCTGGTGTAAAGTTCATGTAATAAAAGTTAATAAAGGAAAAATAAGACCATGGGTAAGGGACACTTATTCCAAGCTGAATTTTTTGCAAATATATACAAGTGGGCATCACTGGATGTCTATTTTGGCTAAGTAAAATTGACAAAGGAAAAGGCATTAAAAGGAAAAAAGGCATTTTTGGCACATTTATTTATTAAAATAAAGGAAACCAGGAGAAAATTAAGGTGAAAGGTCACAAGTTGCATGTGAGGAAGAAATTGAAGGAAAATAATGGAAAACTAAGAAATTAGAGGCTTCATTAATAAAAAGGATTATGAGGATCAGTTGGCAAGTTTCTTAGTCAATTTAGGTTCTTTGCTCAAGCTTAGTTAGTTTGAATCCCTTGGTCAGTTCAAGTTTGGATCTCTCTCATTATTCTATCTCTCTCTCTCTCACTCTTGGTCACTTAAGAGTTTTCTTGGAGCATTCTAGCTTTGTATCAAGGAAGGAAAAGAAAGCAAATGGAAAGGAAGGAAAGAAAGGATCAAGGAAGAAGAGAAGGATCAAGCAAATTTAGCAGGAATACTTGCAGGTAACCTTTTGCATGAGTGATTTCCTAGCTGGTTTGGACATGCATGGATTTTCTTATTGGTGTATGGTTCTCTTGTCGTTGGTGGCATGGTTTCGCCGAGTTATGACAATGTTTTTCAGCTTAGCCTTGCATTTTTCCGTAGTCCATGGTGTTGGGATGTTTATTTTGGTTTTTGATCTTTGTTTTTCCATATGGATTTTGGAATCTGGGGTGGAGGTGGTCTTAAGTTTCATTCCCAAAGTCCTAGGAATCCCTTAACCAGTTTTGGCAGGATACATGGTAAAGCCCGAGGGAGGAGTCTTGGTTTAGGGCCTAGTGATTTAGGTTTGGATTGTGGTAAATCCCAAGAGATTGGTCTTGGTTTAGGGCCTAATGATATGAGATTGGATTGCATTAAAGCCTGAGAGACAAGGAGAAAAAAAATTCCTCAAGGATAGTGATGGATTCTGGATGGAATTCCAAGTTCGTTTTGGTTGTGATCAGAGCACTAGTTCTAGTGTGATCATGGTTTAATGTGGGTGGAGGTGGTTTAACATCTGGATTCCCTTGGTGGTTCTTGCATTGGTTTTTCTATGATATTCTACATTCATGCTTGGAATATGGAATGAGGGTGATTGGCTGAAAGAGAGATTTGGTTCAACCATGTCCATGATAGGATGGCATGTGGAAGTCTCGAACATGGTTGGATTTTCCTATGATTAATAAAAGCTAAGTTATCTTACTTTTTCACTTGTTTATATGTGGATTTAATGGCTGTCATATCTCTAATATATAAATGATTTTATGATGGTTATAGGCATGGTTATATCACTGGTTCATCTGATGGTTATTTCTTATATTTACTTGTAATTGCTAAATGGATGGATACAAGACCTAATTGATGTATAACATTTCAATTGAGAAGGTGGTGATCCTTTTTGGATTTTTTTAAATAAGTCCTTTAAGTAATTTATGCTTTGTCTTGTATCCTAGACCTGTAGATTGCATTGATGCCAAGTGTTTGAAAAAATGTCAGTCTCGGTTGGGATGCTCAAGCCTGGTCCTGAGGTTGATTTTTGATTTGTTTATCTTATCATCACGTATTTGATGGATTCTGAAGGTTGTAACAAGTTCTGGTTAGAGGTTGGGATTCTGGGCAAGAAAATTGGCTCAAATCTCAGGGATGTTGGCATAGGTCTGCTGAAAAGAGTCCAGGGATGTTGGCACATAGGCCTCTGAGAGTGGCTTTGGGTTTTGGATGATTTCATGCCTATAACACGAGAGAGGCCAGGGGTTAAAAGGCTTAAATCATTAGTGGGACTCAGTGATACGATGTTTGAGAGGATCACATGCCTTTTGAGGGTGTTATTGCTAATGTGGATGGGTTTGTTTGATATGTTCCATCGATTCCATTTCCTTAAGGTCACCAAGGAAGTTGAATCCCTGATAGTGACCTGTATCGTCTCATGTTTACTCCATGTAGTTGGTAGCTTGGGTGGACCTGGGAAGAGGGGATGTTACACATGCCATTCAAATCAAATGCACAATCTATTACCCAATGATGAACACTTTTCTATGTACTTGTAGCCAACTGCACTAACCAAGATTCTGAATGCACTTCTTTATTCAAACGACACTTATCCACCTAGTCAAGACTAACAAAACTATAATTAGATCCAGGGTCAATCAAAATGGAAATAACTTGATCACAAACCTTACTATCCATCTCAATGATAGATACCTGATGGTCTACTTGTCTGTTATCCAGTGTTGCATAGATACGAGGAATACTCTGACCAACATCCCTAATATTCTGTGCCTCCTATGCATTATATATCTTATGACTACCACCATGATTATGTGCACAATCTATCTTAAGGTGTTCCTTACCACATGTCCAAGACTCCAATCATCCAGTACCATCACCTCTATGCTTCTGTTGTGGTCCATGTCCCTATCTAGCTGCATTGAACGTCTTTTTGGGTGCCACATTTTCTTTCTCTTATGCATTTTGAGGCTGTATTCTTTTCAATTTCCATTTACCCTTACCTCTATCCTTATCCTTCCCTTTCCATCCTTGCCGAGATTCATTTTTACACTTTTACTGTTCATAGGAATGTTTCAATTTCCTAATAACTTCCTCAAGTGACCGAGGCTCATCATACTCAATCTGAGCTCTAAATGCTAATTGCAATCCACTAAAAATTTACCAAAATTTAGCCTTCTCATATTTAAGATACGACACATACCTCAATAGCTCCAGGAACTTGGTCATGTACTCTTCATTTGTCATCGATCCCATCTTTAGCTCACAGAATTCTTTGGCCTTATTGTCGTAGTACATTTCTGACAGGTACTTTTTCTAGAAAATCCTCTTGAACTCTTTCCAACTCAAGTCCTATGTCCTGATGTCTGACCCACTTCACATCTTCCCACCAAATATCTGCTTTACCTGTTAGGCTGAAAATAACTACTCTGGCATTCATATTATCTGTGTAATTATGAAACTCAAATAAATTCTTCATCTGCATCTTTTGGCTTCTTTGAATCTCCATCAAAGGTAAGTGGCTTTGATTTCTTAAATTCATCTGGAAATTATCCCCTATCACTCCTCCTGTAGGGATGATAACGATGATGACCATAATGCCTATCAAAACTAGAACTAGAGTAGTACTTGTGTCCATCACCTCTCCTATCTGGAGTATCCAACAACCTGCCATCTCTAATCGTGTCATCTCTATCTAACCTATGATCAACATGAGACCTACTGCCATATGTCCCATTAGGTCTGTCCTCTTGCCCATGGCTTATCTGAAGTGGCTCCTGTTGTTGCAATTTTGACAAACTCTAAAGGAGTATTGAATTAACCTCTGCTTTTTTCTCATGTTCCTGCATGATTTTGTCATTGTCTTCCTTACAGCTCCTTATTTCTTCCTTCAAGCTTCTCAATGTGTTTGCTAAGTTCGAAGAGTGCCCAACACCATGCTTCTCATACAATTCACAGGGATAATCTTTGTAGTCTACCATATTACTAGTCATTTTGATCTCTTTCCTACAAAGCATACTATGTTAGCTAAACCAAGTCACATTAAACCAATGTACCTTAGCATAATTCGGGGAGGATATCTCATTTTCAAGATCAACCAATCATCATAGTAGGTGTATAACATAATTATGAAAACATATATACATATAATACATAAGTTTATAACCATATAACCATCATTCTAGCTAGAGTCCAGTCATTAATGCATGACCATATCAATTACACATACCATGACCTCATGCATGACAACAACCATACCAATTTACACTGAGAATACACAAGAATAAACAACATGTACCAATCATACACTCATGATGACACACTTCACAACAAAAGCATCCTCTTTCACATGTCCACATCACTACAACCATGACCGACACCATGCATATGCAATAAGCATGTAAACTACAAGGATGATTAACACATGTGCAACTAACATAAATGAGTGACCAACACATATCACCCATCCAGTCCGAGGGGTGAACCATGATCTGATACCACTCTACGGTATCAGATATGACCCAAAGAGAGCACAACCCACTCTGATAACACTTTGTAACACCCTCCCCTCAAACCAATTGAAGTTTTATACCATTAAACCCATGGACGCTCCCTTGATATGGACATGCATGTGTCCAGAAGGCTCCAGATGCTCCCACAACATGGTTATGCATGCGTCTAGGGACTTTTATGACCAGTGTTGTGCCTACATCTTTAGGATTTTAGCCACATTTTTAGGCCCAGAGCCTAGCTCACTGCCCATAACTCAATGACACTTTCGGAAATGAAGTTACACCACATAACAATGATGCATTTGCAAAAATAATGACAAGGTCTAGACTAGACCCCTACTAGCCATGATAGGCATTTCGTCAAACATGTCACAAATATGTAATCTAAAGGTTTAAACAACTGACATTCAAACATGGGTCTCATACTTATATGAGATTCACTATGAGGTATTGTTTCCTTATCACATTAGCTGCATTTTCATCTATTAGGCCATAGATACATTGTTCATTTATTTACAAGTAAAAACATGAGGAGAGGCATACATCATCACTATCATAATACATGTTTATACCCAACATAATACCAACAAAAATACCAAGGATACATAAACCATACAATACACATATAAACCAGCATAATACTCATGAATTAACAAGGAGAAATAACATCATATTAATGATGCAAAAGCCAACCCAAGATGGGACTACCACATTCCACTCGACCATAGAATGGCTGAGCCAGTTCTCTCTTTAGCCATTCACCCCCATTCCATATTCCAAGCATGAATGTGGGACTCAAACCAAAAGAACCAACCAAGGCATCCCGAGGCTAAATCACCTCACCCTCATCAATAGAAACTAGACTTTACCGTAATCCATCCCGAATCACTAGGCCAAACAATAAACATGTAATAACAAGATTTACCATGATCTCCACCAAATCACTAGGCAAAAATCAGCATGGATGCCACAATATTTCTCCACTCACACCATGAGGACTTTTCTTGTCTCCTAGTCTCTCAAGCTTTACCGCAATCCACATCGGGTCACTAGGCCCTAAACTGAGATCCACTCTCCAGGATTTACTGCATATCCCATCCCTAGATTACTAGGCCTGATGGAGAGCACCGACCTCTAGGATTTACTATATATCCCGCCATTCACCGGTCGAGGATTCCTAGGCCCACCAAGGAAACACAAAATCTGGTTCAGGGGTTACTAGGCCATGTGTTCTATTCTTCAGAGACCCACCTCACTTAGCTTCGAATCCATCTAGCAATCTAGCTCAACCGAAACATGAGAACTCCATCACACCATGGCTATCTAAAAATGCAAGGCTAGGTTGAAAACATTGTCACACCTTGCAAAACCCATGCCATAATAGATAAAAACCACATGCAATACCATGCATGCCAAATATAGCAAGGAAAACACATGCAAATTGATACTTGTAAAGAATCCTACTGTAGATTCTTGATCATGCTCTTCCTTGAGTTCTCCTTCCTTCCTCTTGCCTTCTTTTCCTTTCTTGATCCAATTCCAAAGTGCTCCAAGAAAACTCTAAGTGTCTAAGAGTGAGTGAGAGAGAGAGAGAATAATGAACTGAAAAAAGGTTACAAAGTGATCCTTAGAAGTCCTTTTATTAATTAGGCTTGTATTTTCTTCATTTTCCATTATTTCCTTCATTTTCCTCCTCACATGCAACCTGTTATCACTCACTGCAAAATTCGTTTTCAGTTGACCAATGTACAAAATAACGTAAAAGATTGCAGCCATATTTCAATCCACATAAGCCCTAAAAGCTGAATCGGACCCCCTCAAGTGGATAATGCTTGAAATTAGCTTTCCAACGGTATATGTAACTCCTCAAGTGGGATCTGGAATCAAAAGTTAGGAAAATTGAAGTTTCCCTTTTGAAAACCAGAAAACAAGGCGAAAATGCCTAAGGGTAAAATACTGGGTCCCGATATATCAGCGATCCAGCATATCGAAGATCCCGCACATTGACGTTCCCACATATCAATGATCCCACACATCGACAATCCCACATATCAGAGGCCTAAGGCATCAAAGCAATAGTAGATCGACAGATCGCAAACGATGCTAAAATAGATGACACCCTTTCAAAGTTACGATTGTGATTAAGATTGTCAGGATTTGAGCCTCTAATGTTATAGCATCAGGAAAGCCTTGAAATGTTTAACAAAGGAAATCAATGGAAAACAAGAAGAGGGCTTATCTTTTCTCTCTCATCGAGGGGGGCCACATGGCTAAACATCATTGGATCTAATAAATGAAACGTGGCTACAGATGATTTGTTCTGATATATGACACTTGGTAGCATATGGTTGGTTTTGATAAAGGACACGGGGTAGCTGATATCACCTTGATGATACGTGGCATGATGATCTAGCATTTTCAGGGTCATATGGCGACATATCCAGGTGACACGTGTCACCACTCATGAAGTGCCACGTGGTAGTAATAGTGTCACACATTGGATCAAAGATCAATGGTTGAAACGTGTTGTGCATCAAAGTGGAATCGCTGATTGAAAACCTCTGATTGGGCATATCAACGATCCTGCACATCGACGATTTGGCATATCGGAGATCCTACACATTGACGATCCCACATATTGACGATCCCACACATCGATGATTTGGAATATTGGAGGTCCAAGGCATCAAAGTAATAGGAGATCGACAGATCGCAATCAACGCTAAAATAGATGACACCCTTTCAAAGTTACAATTGTGATTAAGATTATCAGGATTTGAGCCTCTAATGCTATAGCATCGAGAAAGCCTTGAAATGTTTAACAAAGGAAATCAACATAAAACAAGAAGAGGGCTTAGCTTTTCTTTCTCCTCGAGGGGGGCCACATAGATGAACATCATTAGATCTGATAAATGAACCATGACTACAAATCATTGGTTCCGATATATGACACTTGGTAGAATATGGTTGATTTTGATAAGGGACACGGGGTAGCTGGCGTCACCTTGATGATACGTGGCATGATGATCTAGCATTTTCAGGGTCCTATGGGGACATATCCAGGTAACATGTGTCACCACTCATGAAGCACCACGTGGCAGTAATGACATCACACATCGGATATTGGAGATCAACGGTTGAAAGGTGTTGTGCATCAAAGTGGAATCACCGATTGAAAACCTATGGTTGGGGGGCTCTGATATGGGGGTTTGCCTACAATCATGAGGAGTGGAAAAGATCCAAGGGTTTAGAGCAGAGGGTGATTGGTAATTAGAAATCAACGAAACAATACATCACTCCATAGTGAAACCTCCTATTTTAATCTACTGATAAAGGGGCTTCGATACAGGGGTTGGTTTGCGGTTGCATAAAGAGAAAAAGATCTAAGGGCTTAGCATAGAAGGTGATTGGAAATCGGTGATCGGTGAAACAACGCATCACTCCATATTAAAACCTATGATTACTATATGTTGATAAAGTGGATCCGACATAGGGGCTATCCCATGGTCACATAAAGAGCCAAATATCTAAGGGCTTAGTGTAGAGGGTGATTGGTGAAACAACGCATCACTCCATAGTGAAACCTCCTATTGCGATCTTTGATAAGGGGGCTCTGATTTCATGCTAGCACATGGCTTAGAACAACTTAAAGGACCAAGGGCGCCTAACCATTTACAAAGGAAAATAGTCCTCGGAGAGGAGTCTAATGGCCCTAGTGCCTTAGGGCTAAGCACCCGATCATAGCCCTCGGTCATATGACAAGAAAGTATTAAAAGAGCTCAAAGAAAAAGGGGCCTAAAGGGATTAGAACTCTATGTTTCATAATGTTCTATAGTGTTAAGTGCCCATATTGGAGAATCCTTGATATCACACTGTGGTTATTTTACGAGGCATGTTGCATTTCGATAACATGGTATAGAGCTTTGAAGGCATATGGGTTGACCACTGCAGTATTAAACGAAGGCATGGAGTGGTGGTAAATTCATATGGGGCTCAGAGAAGACTTAATGCCTCAACATGGAGCTCCACTTAGTCATACAATGCAAGACTTCTAGATCAATCTCCACTTCCACTCTTTGACAAGCCAACACAGTTTATTGCTACCAACTCTAAAGAGTGGTGAAGCCAGACAGTTAAGGTGAAAGCGACAAGTAGACTAGCTTGATCATTAAGGCAGGGACATAGTTTGAGAAGAGGCCATAATAGGGCATCTGAGATATATTTTCCTCCCATCATCATTCCTTTTTCCTTTTTCTTATTATTCTATAATTTCTATAATTTAAAGAATGAAATCGAATCAAAATCAAATCATTGTGGGTAACAACTTTCGCATGTTGAGACAGCTAGTCTATTAGGCAACTAGAGCTCGAGTTGGGATATTTTGTAACTATTAATTCAAAGCTCCCCCTCTTCTTATAAATAGGGGGAAATACACTTAATAGAGGTTCCAAAATTCTGCACTTGTAGTGGTCCAAATTTTGTGATTCCACTTTGGTTCTAATTTCTTGTTCATGAGGGACTCGAGTGATGTATGGATAAATGCAATGGACTAGTATATTGGACTCATTTTTAGGATTAATGAAACTCTTTGGTGATTCCAATCATGGTTGTAAGCGCTATGTTTTCCCCTCTATAAATCACCTTTCATGTATGTTTCTCTTCTACTAAAATTGTGTAATGAAGTTGTCGGTCTCATTCTCTCATGGTTATATGTATGCTGCTAAGTAGTAACATTACTTGTGTTATTTAAATATTTACTTATGTACCTTTAAGAGCACAAATTTACATATGTTGATTAGTGATAAGTTTATCCATGAGCTATAGAACATGAAACCTGAATTCACGCTCCACAATTCCTGTCATTCCATCTCTTCTGCTTTCCATCCTTCTGCTGGAACAATGTTGCTTAGGATTTGGTCTTGTTTACAACCTTATTCATCTATTTTCTTCCTTTCTCTCCTCCTCTTGACCTTTAATACAACTTCAATATTAATTTGCTCATTATTTTGTGTCAGCCATTAGAACAAGACATTCCTCTTTGAGATCAGCCCGATTCACCCGTTGTCTTTGGATCCATGTATCTTCTTGAGTTCACCTTGATGAAATACTATTGAACCAAGCCCCCCTTATTATCTTTCTAAACTACATGACATTTCGAGTGTAGCATAAACCCCTCACTGATAATCTTACATGCACTCCTCTATCTAAGATGTCCTAGGTACTGGTCTACAATCAACCCATAGGCTGCCTGTAGGAAGATTTATATATCTCCTAGAGCACTTGTGTTACAGGTGCTAGAAAAAGTGACAACACAACCTGTGACCTTTCACCTTCCTTTTCTCCTAATTTCCATTATTTTCATAAATAAATGTGCCAAAAATGCCATTTTTCATTTCCAAAACCTTAGACATTGCCTTTTCCAATTTCCTTAGCCATAATAAACCAATGAACACCCACACTAGGATGTCTTACCCAACATTCAACTTGGAATAAGTGTCCCATCAACCGTGGTTATTATTTTTCCTTTATTAACTTTTATTACATGGAATTTTTCACCAAAGCTGTTGTGGCAATGAATGCAATCATAAGTGGTCTTTTTGAATCCAAATTTGTTAAAGTCATGCATTGCATGACAACCAAAGAAATATGGGACAAGTTTAAGAACAACTATGAAGGAGATAATAAGGTAAATAAAGAAACAATCCAAGTCTATAGAATGTAGTTTGAACCATTAAATGCCGAATGAGGATGAGGATATGGCCAGATTTGTTCTTCTTGTGGATAAAATAGTGAACACCATAAGAGATCTTGAGGAAATTGTGAATGATTCCACAATGGTTCAAAAAGTGTTAAGATCTCTTCCTACAAGATTTATGCCAAAGTTTCAACTCTTGAGGAGATGCAATATCTCAACAAACTAACCATGGATCAATTGCATAGAACTCTAATTTCTTGTTGAAATGAGAACTGCAAAAGTTAGAAATATGTCAAAGAAAGAAACCTTAAAAATAGATAAGAATACCAAATATTACCAAGAATGCTCAAGCTATGGATCTGATGAACAAGAAGCCAAGTTTGTCATAAGATTGAAGAGATGATGGAAAATACAAAGGTAAGTTTCCTTTCAATTGATTTAATTGTGGAAAAGTTTAATGCTATGCATCTAAATGGCCATATAAAAAGGAATATAATGAATATTATAATAAAGAAAATAATAAGTATAGAAGAGTCAAGAAGGATATGAACTTCAAGAAGAAGAGTTTATATACCCAAGAGGAAAACAACTCCTCAGAGGATTAGGATGAACATCCTTTTGATGAAGAAAGGCTCAATGATTTCTTGCTCATGGATATAGAAATCCAAGTTGAAGGGAAATATGAATTTTAATTAGATGAAGAAGACGTCGAAGTAAATATGGAAGGTGAACTCGTGAGTGCCTTGGAAGAAATACATAGGTTTTGGAAAAAGAACATGAAGAAAAAATAGTTGTTGGTAAACTATGAAAAAGAAAATGATAAACTTGAAGATTCATCACTTTTTCTTCTAAAGGTAGAGTTGGAGGAATCTTATAAGATTTAAGATACTTCATTAGAAAAATTGGAAAAAAAAGGAAAGGAGTTTGAGAGGTTCAAGGAAGAAATTTCCTCCATTAGAAAAGAATTAGAAAATATAAAGGCTTAGCTAAACCAAAACTTAAATTTGATTAAAGGTTCTAGAAAATTGGATGAAATCCTGAGTGTTTAGAGATATCCCCTCATCAAAACTAGTCTTGGTTATGAAGGAGTTACAAGAACAAAGGAAGCTGAAGACAAAGAACCAAACAACTATGTTGAAGCACTCAAAGGACTTAATAGAAAAGGAAATGATTAAATTCAACAAAAACAAAGAAAGGTAAATGACATTAAGGAAATTAGGGATAATAATGAAAATCGAGAACAAGCAAGGAAGACAAGTGGTTGTAATTGAAGCAACCACAAAGATAAAATAAAATAAAATAAAAAATCAGCAAAAGCCTCATGCAGGCAGTTTACAAAGAATTAGAAGATCTTTTCGTCAAAGGTTATTTTCTCCCAAGTATCAGAATATTTTTTATGAATATTGTTACTCATACACAAATTTTGGCCATAAGGCTATCCATTCTAGAGTGCATCTTAAAGATAATCATATAAGTCCTCAAAGAATAGGGGCAACATATTTATAAATTCTCATAAGAATAATCCAAGAAGAAACAATCCTTTTTCTCCTTAGATCATATTGAATGTTATAACTATCACAAATTTGGACATACAGAAACTAAATCTAGAACAAGGAAAATTAGATCACCCCCTTAGATCAAACACGCATAAGAAGAACTCGAGGCATGGAAGAAGAAAAGGGTAGAAAAGAAATATGAATGTGGCATTACTTTATATGTCCAAAACTAAGTTAGCCATTGGTTTGTGGATAGTGGGTGCTCCAAACACATGAATGGTGATAGGAGAAAGTTCCTATATTTAACATAAGATAAGGTTGGTAGTGTTAGCTTTGGTAATGATGCACTAGGAAAGATCATGGGAAAAGACATAGTTGGTTTGGACACTGGAAGAGGAAAGTATTATAACGTTCTATATGTAGATGGACTTAAACAAAAAATGTTGAGGGTGATTCAAATGTGTGACTAGGTGTACAAAATCATGTTTTTCTCCAAACACTATGAAATAAATATGAAAATCACGTGAAAACTAGTAGCAAAGACTATGAGAACATGAAGTAATGTATACATACCCAATGAGGAAAATGAAAAGTGTTGGTTGGGAAAGTTTGATGAGATATGGTTATGTCATAGAAGGCTAAAGAACTTAAATTTTGTTCATATAGTGAAGGTTAGCTAGAAGAAAGTTGTAATGGATTTGCCAAGGATTTCAAAGCACAACAATATTGTCTGCAAATCATGTTAAATTGGAAAACAAGCTCAAGTATCATTCAAGACTAAGGAACACTAATCAACTATACCTTTGTAGTTGGTTCATACAAACTTGTTTGGACCTTCAAGATTTGAGACCCTAAGTGGAGAATGTTAGCTTATGCTAATTATTGATGAGTATACCAGGCTGACTTGGGTTGCATTTTTAGAAGGATTGGGTAAATTAAAATCTTTCAAGGCCCTTGTTGAAAATGAAAGAAATTTTAAAATAAAGTTCTTAAGTTCTGACAGAGGCGGGGAGTTCACCTCTAATCAGTTTGATGCCTTTCCTAAAGAACATGGGATAATGATACATTTCTCAATTGCAAACAACCCACAACAACGAGTGGTAGAGAGGAAAAATAAAGTAGTGTAACAAATGGATGGAGGGATGTTATATGAGAAAAGTCTTCCCAACACTTTTTGGGCTGAATATGTTCATACAATAATCATATATTAAATAAATATCACTTCAAGCCAAATAATTATAAGACTCCTTATGAGCTTTGTTATGGAAAACCAACTTCAATCAAGTAGTTAAAAGTCTTTGGCATTAAGTGTTATATCAAAATTAACGATGACAATCTTGGTAAGTTTGATGCTAGATATGATGAAGGCATACTTTTAGGATATTAAACTAAGAGAAAATACTATAGATACTATAGTAAAATATTGTGCAAGAATATTGAAAGAATTGATGTGAAAGTGGATGATGCTTTACCTATGAAGGAGAAGTAGCTTAGATATAGCAGCCCAACTGGTCAAATCGGAAATGAGTTTGAAGAAGAACAACATGAGGAAGAGGAAGAGGAAGAAGAGACAACATCCTCCAATATAAATACTCCTTCAAGGTATGCATGAAAGGATAATATTCATAGTCAAATTCTTGGTGACAAGGAATTTTAAGTTCAAACTACAAGAAAGTTATAGTTACTCCTAGTCAAGTACATATTACAATGTTTTCCATGGTTGAAACCAAATTTTTTTCTCAGGAAAGTCAAGATAAGCATTGGATAAATTCCATTAATGAAGAATTACATTAGATTGAGAAAAATCAAACTTGGGAATCAGTTCCAATGCAAAGAAATAAATATGTCATTGGCACAAAATGGGTCTTCAGGAATATGTTAAACAAGGATGTAAAAGCTGTTAGAAATAAGGTCATATTAATCTACAAAGGATATGAAAAAGTTGGAGTGGATTTTGAAGAAAATTTTTCCCCTATTGCAAAATTGGAGTCAATAAGAATGTTTTATCATTTCCTGTCACCATAAATTTAAATATTATCAAATGGACATGAAATAATTAGTCTTTCTAAATGAATAACTTGAAGAGGATGTGTATATAGAGAAACCTAAAGGGTTCCAATTGTTAGACAATATAAATGAAGTGGGTAGAATTTAAAAGGATTTTTATAGACTAAATAAAGCACCAAGGGCATGGTATTCTAGATTAGACAAATACCTACAACAACAAGGCTTCAAATGAGGGATACATGATAATAATTTATATATATGGAGATGAAAATATTTTAGTCATTATTGTTTATGTTGATGACATAATCTATGGAAGTGATGTGTATATGGTAAGCCAAAACTTTGTCGTTGAAATGCAAGTTGAGTCTGAAATGTCAATGTTAGTAGAATTATCCTTTTTCCTTGGTTTGAATATTGCACAATAAATAAGAGGAATGTTTATCTCCCAAAGAAAATACCTCAAGGAGATGTTGAAGAAGTTTGGAATGGCAGAGTGTTAACTAGTTAGCACTCCTATGGTCACTTGATTTAAGTTGAGAAAAGAGGATGAATCGATAGAGGTCAATCAAACCATGTTTAGATCAATAATTGGCACCCTATTGTACCTAATAGTCTCAAGGCCAGATATAATGAAAATTTTTGGTTTAGTATCAAGGTGTCATTTAGCCCCAAAAGTGAGCCATTTATTAGCTGCAAAAGGAATTTTTAGATATTTAAATGAACAATGGATTTTGGCTTATGGTATCCCAATGATTAGAGATTTTCCTTAAATGCATACATAGATTGTGATTTGGCTGGTAGTGTAGATGATAGGAAGAGCACAAGTGGTGGTGCCTTCTTTATAGGAAATTGCTTTGAGGCTTGGTTGAATAAAATGCAAGATTCAATCTCACTGTTCATAATTGAGGAGTACATAGCAGTCACTATGTATTGCACTCAAATTTTTATGGATGAAGTAGAACTTGCAAGACATTAAGGTAATGTGTGATGAAAAAATTCCTATTATTTTTTATAATACAAGTTCCATAAGTATGTCCAAGAACCTTGTTCTTCACTCAAAACAAGTGGATGATGAAATTTTGAGGTTGGAATATATATCAACCAATGAATAAATTGTTGATATCTTCACCAAACCTCTTGTAAGGGATCCCTTTGAATATTTAAAGTATAATTCGGGAGTGGTGTCTCCCTCATCTCTTCCATAGAATCCTGCCATAGGAAATAAGGAAATTGTTTAATTTTGTCAGGGGTAGTTGTATGTTAATAAGTCAAAGAGAAGAAAATAGAATAAGCTTAAGGGTAGTTGTAAGATAAAAAATTGTAGCATGTGTTTAAGGGGAGTAATTTTCACTAGAAACATGATGAAATGGAAAGTTTTCATGTTTGTATGTTTTGTCTCATTTCAATTGGCATAATGGCTGGAACAATTAGGTTCAATAGTCATTAGCATAAAAAACTTGTCATATTGAAGCAGGGGGATGATTTAGCTCTTGGAACAAACATTGACATGCACTGGTACAATGGTACAACAACAAAAGCACAAGCTTACTAAATTGTTGTCACAAACCCTTTTACATTGATGTCAAAGGGGGATACATTAGGCATTGGTCATATATATTGAACATTGACCACATTGGCCACTAGTGCAACACGTTGATTTCAAGCTTGGAGAGGTTGGTTTTTTAGTTTATAGACTCACACTTAGAGGCTATAGGTGATTTCCATCAATTCCAAAGGGCAAGATTACTGAAATATTGGTATTGATGTCAAGGAAAGCTCAGGAGGATTCAAGGTAGTGAAGGGCTAGAAGTGTACCAAGAGAGCTGTGAAGGATTGTCATGTGAAAAATACAATTTTCTTACCACCCAACATAAGTTAATGAGATATGTACATGATGTCAATAGAAAAATCATCTATTGGGCCTCGACCACATCAGACCATGGTAGAAAAGCTAAAGAGGGATATTTTGAAGACCATAATGACTGAGAAGGTTGAGTGCCATGGAGGTCAAGTCCTCGGTCATGACCCTTGGTCATAGAGGGATAACATGCTAAGAACTCATGGGATAAGAGCCATCTAAGCCACTAGGCCATTAGACTTGTTTCACAACGTATTAAACCACTCCAATACTCTGAGAATTGACACATGTGGAAAGACATGAGGCATGATTGATGGGGAGCACACATGGCACATTAATGACATGGAAACATGTGAAGTTGGCACATGGCAGGTGAATTTGGCATTTTTAATGGGAAAATAGACAATTGGTGAGTGACATGTGGAAAGAATGTGTTAATAGTTAGACATGTGGCATGCTCTGTTTCAGTGTATAGGATGATGTGTATGCTTCTATGGTAGATGATGTGGGATGGAAGGTACCACATCAAGCACTGAATACTTGTTAAAAAAAGATTCCTCCAAAATTTCTCGGTAGTCAGCATGATGTGGTGGTGAGTACATGGCAGCTAACTTGGAAAAGAGGACTGTGTGGTCATTTCTAATTTGTCAATGCTGGCATAACACAACAAGCTTCGGGATATGTGCAAGGACCTAACCTTATAAAATCTTCATGTTATAATATTTTGGCACTTTCTACAATGGATGTTCAACATGACGTTGCTAGGTGGGGATGTATTGGCCCAAGGGTTGTTAGGCTACATGGAATTGAAGCAAAAAGTGCAAGGATTCTCAGGCTGAAGAGAAGTAGTACACCTTGGTTTAAATTCACAATAAGTGGGTCCCTTATCAGGCCATTGGGTCCTTGGGACATTGGGTTGCAGCTTGTGCCTTTTAGTTGAAAGCTATTTAGTTAAACTAATTTATTATGATGGAAAATTGGTTGTAAATTGAAAATGGGTTGAAAATTGTCATTAAGCAAAGGACCGAGCACTAAGACATTGGGGTACCAGGGAACAATTAATGTTGAAATGAATCCCCAATTCCCAATATCTAATAGGGCCATTAGGGCCATGGCTCTCAAAATAGGTCACGATGAACCAAGAATAAGCACTTAGAGTAGCAACGAGGGGTGCAGAAAATTTGGCATTTCGGGTGTTGAAATTAGTTAAAAGATTAGAATAAAAGGAGGCATGAATGGAACAATAAAATAAGATATGTGTATAAAAATGGGAATAAAAACAATGTGAGTTGTAGATACCTTTTGAAAAACATTGTGTGGGAGTGCAGTGCACCTGAGATGATCTACATTTCAAGAATAACGAAGTGAGAGAGGTGTTTTGTAGAAATTTGAACAAGTTGTGTGCCAATTATTCTGGATATGAGATAGAATATGAAGAGGTTTGTTGTGCAGAGGCTGAGAGTGCATATGTTTTCTTTGTAGAGGCCTTTTCTTGTCTCAGATTTTGACCCTTTTCGTGCCTCAGATTTCAACTCTTTTATTGCCTTTGACTTCACCTCCCTACCTCAAAATGTGGTCTGACTAGAAGATGATTAAGCTGCCACATAATAGTTTATCTTTTGGAGGAACTCGACCTCCTTTCTTCTCCTTTGTTGTTGTACAAAATATCCAAATTGGTTTCCTTAGATGAGACATGAATCACACACACACACACACACACACACACACATAATACTTGCTCTTTTGGAGGAACTCAACGTCCTTTCTTCTCGTTCGTTGTTGTACAAAAGATCCAAATTGGTTTCCTTAGATGAAACATGAATGACGCGCGCGCACACACACACACATATTGATCATGTTGAACGAATGGGCATTTCTAAGAAGGCAAGGCGACCTGAAATTTTGGAGGGATGACTTTACAATTTGGAGGCACACACACACACATATATATTGATCATGTTGAATGAACGGGTGTTTCTAAGAAGGCAAGGTGACCTGAAATTTTGGAGGGATGACTTTACAATTTGGAGGCAAATTCAATATAATTTGAAAATTCAAATTTCCCTTCTTTTGAGGTCGCCATGAAGAACATGTGCAAAGTAATAATTTCAAGATATAATCAATAAAATGACATGTAGAACATGTCTTACATTTTCATTATATATTTCAAGGGATAAAATATTAATTATGAAGACCAACCATAAGTATAAAATTCAACAGAAAATGGCCAGTGCCTTTTCAAATTCCAATTGTTTTTTCTTAGCTTGAAACACATCTAGTTGTGAAGAAAATGTTCCAAGGATATCAGTCTTAAATTCCTCCAATAGGTTTCCAATTTCTACATGAGTTACTCCCCCACTAGATGGTTTTGTGGCCTTAGTAGGAGGTTATCTAATTCCTGTTTTGGCCCTAGTTGTCCCTCATGAACAACTTCAACATTGGTCACAAATTTTTTCATAAGTTTTCTTAGATATGTCTCCCTTTCCCATTAAATTAAAAAAACCCTACCATTCATCCTGTGTTCCTTTAATTATTATTTTTTTCAAAATTCCCCTCCTAGTGTAACATACATAGATATTTACATGTTATATTGAAACTGGTATATGAATTCCTCCATATTTTCTTCATCCTTTTTTGATATTTTGAAGAAATCATCCTTGAGCTCTTGAGTTCTACAATATTCTTGATATTTTCCAAGGAAGGCCTTCTACATTTCATCCCATGAAGTTATTGTATTTCCACCTAGACCTATCAACCATCTTAGAGATGCTCCCTTCTATTGATTCTCAAGACTAGTACAATTTTAAAATTGATAATAACTTCCAATGATATAATTAGACTTATATAGAGCATTCTAATCATTAAGCAGTTATACATGAAAAATTTCAACCATTAACTTCTTTAATAGAGTAATAGAGATCACAATAAAAAATAATACAAGAGATGTTAGATCTGATCCTAACCCTTTTATTAATGTAATAAACCCAAGGGCCCCCGTAAGAGTCATGATTAGTTAGTTTAATAAATAAAGCCCGTAAACATTGTAAATTGGTTGACCTGCATTATAAAATAGGGACCAAAATTAGTTATAACGGGCCATAGCTAATAAATAAAGTGGTTAACCTGCATTATGCAAGAGAGAATGAGTATTTATGGTTTTGGGACTCATGAAACTATATATTGTCAAATATAGGAAGGGAAGTCTTGTCTTGTGTTGTGTAATTGAGCTCTACTCTACTGGAGGTTCCCCCTCGAAGAGGAAAGTGAAAAATATTACTACATATATTAATAGAACATTTCCATTTTTATTATCTCATTGTGTTATTTTATGTGGTACCTATGTCATATTTTACACTTATGATATTTTCAGCAGGTCAAGCATACTACAAGCGGTATCAGAGCACTTTCTCGGGACAACCACACCACCAATTTTGGCAAATGTTTTTTAGGCTAGAGATGTGTTCTAACATATTTAAACTAAATAGATTTGTCATTACAAGCATCAACCTATGGTTGGAAAAGCATACACACAGGAACTATAAGAGGTGGTCAAATTTGTTGGATTCCGTTATAACCCCTATTGATACCTCTTCAAGTAGCAGTGCATCAAAAAACACATGTACATGGAGTGCACTTCCGCATACCTCTAGTATATCAAAAGCCCCCAAGGTTACCATGAAACCAATCTTAGATAAGTCATCAGCCATATTTTTGCTATAGTACACCGAGAACAACACTCAAGGAGATTACTCGCATGTACCTAGGGTATTTGGGTAGTATGACTAAGGGAACGATCAATCCTCCTTAGTTATCCCTCTAAAAGATTAGGACGAAAGCTATTGTTGGACCTCTAACATATATCACGATTTGTAGCATCCGACACTCCTTTATTTCCATATTTACCTCACTTCTTGTTGATTGGTTGTCACATTTTGTAGTATCCAAATGTTGGGGTTTCTGTCATTGTAGTCTTGATTAGTTGAGACATCCATATTCCTACACATTTTGCAGTAACCAAAAGTTGGGGTTTCTACTATCAACATTCAGGATGATGAGATAATCACAGTGATACCATCCGCTAGTCAACATCCATTTTTCTTGTGGTCTCAATTTTTTTCGAAGTGCTTTCATGTGACCTACATCAACTCCTTGTCTCACACCCATTGCAGTCATACTAGTTTTAAGTAACCCAAAATATTGACCAAGGAAATTGTATGGTAACTATAAGGGATCAAGCCATGGAAAACCTCGAGAAACAAGTGTAATACCTAGAAAAAAACATCACCACCAAAATTGAAGAGGAAATTTCAAAGGCCCTGACACCCATCCATCAACTCATCAAGGCTAAAGACCCCATGGGGGAGGGGAACCATGATGATTCCCACCTGGAAGGAGAATCTAGCCACCATCAATATGAGGGGTATCATCATTTCCATGGGGGTCACGAAAATTCTAGCAATAAGACACCCAATATTGACATGCACAAATTTAATTGTTCTAACCTGGCAACGTGGATGGCACAAACGGAACAATATTTTCAACTGAACAATATCTAGGATGATGAAACAAAACTACATGTGGGAGATCTTTACTTGGACCAAGAATACTGGTAGTTGTGGAAATGTCATCAGAAATGATAGACAGGAAATCCAACTTGGAATATGTTCTCTAAATCCATTTGTGCCTTTTTTATAGTGATTCTTAATTTCTGGGTCGCCTCATGAAGCTCAAACAAACTACTACAATTTGAAACTACATCATGGAATTTGAGAAACTGGCCATCCAAACTGAGGGCCTAGGGTACCACTTCTATATGGAATGTTTCATTAGTAACCTCAAGGAATCCATCCAGGAATATGTTATAATGCATCAATCATCTACTTGGTAAGAATCTTGCCACAAATATTTATATGTAGAAACTACTGTCAATACCGAATCAAGTCATCCTTCACTCACATTAAAGGCATGCCTCACTTCTGCTTGTGGCCCCACCCAAACCATTAAGGTATGAAAGATCTTGCTAGGGGAAATGGACAAAAGGTGGAGACAAGAATTGTGTTACTGTTGTGATGACAAATATTCCCTAGGCCACAAATGCAAGGAACCAAAGTTCTTTCAAATTGATGTGACTGAAAATAACCCAGATGATGAGGCCCATCCTGCTGAAGTGTCTAGGGAGGAGTTTGTGGAACCCCAACATACTAAAATATATTATACAACAAAAACTCACAAACTAATTATATCACTCCATGCATTAGAAAATATTTCCTCTCAATAAACACATAAAATCAAAGGCTTGATTAAGCATCAACTAGTGGTGGTGCTTATTGATAGTGACAACACACATAATTTTTCCCATAAATGGGTTGTTGAGGCCACATATTGTTTTGTGTGGGTGGTATCTAATTTGTAGGTCCTTATAGCTAATGGGGGGACCATGAAATGTGAAGGACATTGTGAGAACATAAAGCTCCAGATGGGGGACAATCACCTTAAAACACATGTTTTCCATTGAAATGGGAGGTTGTGACATTGTCCTTGGAACTGAATGGCTTAAAACATTAGGCCCCATTACCTTGGAATTCCAAGATATATATACGAGCTTCAAATAGAATGTAGACACTTGTATGCTTTGAGGGCTCCAGGAAGGTTCTCCTACTATGATCAACTCACATAGAATGGAGAAGATTCTAAAAAGGGACACCATGGGATAGTTTCTCAATTCAACACAATCCAGGCCATTGAATCAAGCCCTGCCAATATTCATCTAGATCTGCAATAGGTGTTGAGTCACCATCAATAGGTGTTTGAAAAACCCAAGGAGCTTCCTCCTTCTTAGGGTGATATTTATAACACCCCTTTGATTCTGGGTAGCCAACCACCAAATGTCCTTCTCTATATGTATCTACTCACACAAAATAATGAGATCGAAAATATTGTTAGGGAGCTACTATAAGCAAGCATTATTTGTCCCAACACCAGCCATTATTCGGCCCCAGTGGTCATGTTATTAAAGAAATATGGGGAATGGAACATGTGTTCCGACATTAGGGCCCTCAACAAGATCACCATCAAGGATCAGTTTCCCATTCTAGTAGTTGATGATCTCCTTGATGAACTCCATCGTGCCCAATTCTTTACCAAGTTGGATCTCCATTCAGGCTATCATTAAATCATAATTAAAGTTCTATACATTCCAAATATAACTTTCAAAACCCATGAAGGTGTCTATGAATTTTTGGTTATGCCCTTTGGCCTTTGTAATTCCCATCCACCTTCCAAAGTCTCATCACCTTCTCAAGCCATATATTAGAAAGTTTGTCCTGCTATTTTTGGATGATATACTCCTCTACATCAAAACATGGGAAATACATCTTCAACATGTTGACTGGGTATTGCAACTTTTACAGGATAATAAATTATTTGTCGAATTGTCCAAGTGTTCTTTTGGAATGTAAGAGGTGGAGTACTTGGGACACATTGTGGGTTTTGAAGGAGCATGGGTGGATCAAAAAAAGATTCAAGTAATTAAAGATTGGACACAACCTCTAACTTTGAAAATTTTGTAGGGATTTTTGGGCCTCACAAGATACTATCGGAAATTTGTCAGAAATTATGGATGCACTGCCAGACCCCTGAAGAATCTTCTCAAGAAAAATGAATTCCTCTAGATAGTAGCAACTCAACAAGACTTCTTGGATCTCAAATAGGCCCTTGTATTTCACCCCAATTTTTGCCCTCCCAAATTTTACAAAACACTTTGTGATCGAATGTGATGCCTTAGGGTCTGACATTGGAGCAGTCTTAACCTAAGAAGGTCAACCAATAGCCTTCACAATCCAACAATTAAGTGGCAAGAATTTGGGTCAATCTACTTATGATAAAGAAGTGATGGCCATCTTACATTTAGTAGACACTTGGTGGACATAATTGCTTGGACGACGTTTCCAGATCCAAACTGACCATATTAGTCTGAAGTATTTTTTGGAGCAACTTTTATCCTATTCGCAACAAAATAATTGGCTTACCAAAATTTCGAGATATGACTATGAGATAGTCTATAAGAAGGGTTGAGATGGTGTTGTGGTTGATGCCTTGTCACAATATTTTGAGGAGGACGACGCCATCTTATCCTTATCCTTGCCCATACCATCTTGGATTGAAGAGGCATGCAATGAATGGCTTTCATATCCATGTCTTTCCCAACTAATCCAAAGGTTAAAAGTGGATCATAAACCCCCAATGGGTTACACTTGGAAGGAATATATTATTTAATATATGGATCGTGTGGTTCTCCCCCTCACTCCACTCTCAAACCATGCATCCTAGTAGAGTTTCACTCCTTACCCATCATAGGACATTCAAGCTTTTAGAATACTTATGCTCGTGCACACCGCTATTTATTTTGGGAAGGGATGTGTTGGAAATAATACTGAGAGGGGGGGGGGGGGGTGAATCAGTATTATCAGGTCAATTATTTTTCAATTCATACACAGATTTGTATACGCTACTTAGGTTAGTGAAACCAGCGTATATATGCAACTTCAGTTAAGGAAACTAGCGTATAACTTATAGACTTATAATTTAATTATTCTTCAGATGTTGATCTTTAATCTGTGTGTCAGAACCATATAAACATTAACCAAGAACATACAATTAGTGCAGATAGTCACACACAAGAACAAAATATATAAGGTGGAAACCCAATGTGGGTGAAAACCACTTGCTACAATTTGTCTCTATCTTCTTTCAATTAGAAACTTCTTTTTACAATGATTTTGTACTGGTGCAGTCTTATACCAGTACGTAGGCTGCTACCTGCAAAAGGCTACAACCTTCTCTCATTCTCCAACTTCACCTGGAAGGGAGCTACAACCCCCTTTAGTTCTTGTACTAGCTGAGATACTAGTACGCAGGCTGCTACCTGCAGAAGGCTACAACCTTCTCTTTTCTTCCAGGGACCACGTTTCATAAATTTTCAGACTGGATCCATGAATAACATCAAGTATATCTGCATCAATCAATCTACTTTGTACCAACCAATATAGAACCAACCAATCACTTCTCAGAATGTTGTAACCAGAAAACAATACTAATAACCAGATACCAATTTTGAACCTAGGATACTGCAGCAATAAACAGAAGCAGCTAAAGCATATTTCATGAGACATATGCTACTTCACCATGCAAAAACCTGCATACATATGCAGCTATATCAATGCCAACCAGCGTATACGCTTCCCTCAGTTGCTAAACCTGTGTGTATACGTGCTTATGCCGCGCCGAACTTGCGTATAGATCTATAAAGATAATTCACCCTTTTAATTAATCAGACATTAGTTATACCTAGATTATTAGATTTATGGATCTAATCATGCGCCAATTATAACTGATCAAAGGTTACAAAGATACTACTATTCAAGCCTTAAAATCTTGATCCATCAATAAAACTTATCCATCTTTTAGCGCTCAGGTTCCTCCTTCGTTCAGATCCAGCAATGCACCATAAACCAATCACCGGTATTCCAGATCTTGCTCCTCTTTAAGATATTCAACACTTTAGTCGATGCCCTTGCCAAATGATCTCCTTCCCTTTTTTATAGTCTTAGGCCTTACTCAAACCATGATCCAAAACCATTGAGAACCAATACTAGGGACCCAATACTTGGGTTCAACACTTTGGATGCAATACTAAGGACCAAAACCATAGGTTCAAATATGTCGGACTAAATACCATGGACCAAACATAAGTTCTCCCACATGTACGTGCTTTTCTTTGCATGAAAGTGCGTGCATACGTTTACATGTCTTTTGATCGGTGATCTCGCGTGTATACACGACTTTGCTGAGAGGAACCTGAGTATACCTTATTTTCTTTCATTCTGAGTACCTGAGCTAAGATTTTCCATTTGAGTGAGTTTCCATCAAGGACAACACCTGTGCCATAGAGCCAAACCTATGTCATAATGCCAACAGGATGAAATAGGACATTCTTACATTGTAGCAGAAAGTGATTTCTGCCAACACAAAAAGGGGGAAACAATGAAGAAAATAGGAACCTTACAACCCTTGCCACTACCCATTTCTATATGGACAAATATCTCCATGGATTTCATTACAAGTCTCCCTAAATCAGGCAACAAGTTAGTCATCATGGTGGTAGTGGATCGAATCTCCAAATACACCTATTTTTGTGCCTTACCACACCCATTCACTACAATTTTGGTGGCTCAAGTCTTCATGGATCATTTTTTAAAACAACATGGCATTCCTACTTCTATTATGTCTGATTGTGATTCCACCTTCACTAGAAATTTTTGGCAAGAGTTGTTTAAGCTAAATGGCACATAACTCCAAACGAGTACAACATATCACCCCCAGACGAATGGTCAAACCGATGTGGGAAACAAATGTTTGAAGACATACCTACATTTATTTGCTTCAGATAGACAACATCAATGGGTGCAATGGTTAACTTTAGTAGAATGGTGGTATAATAGTAATTATCCTGAAGCAACCAAGATGACACAGTATGAGGTGGTGTATGGCCAACTCCCACCTTCTCCAACTTCATATCTTCCATGATCTTCCAAAGTGCAGGCAATTGATAAGTTGCTTTAGAACCAAGCCACCACTCTCACTCTTCTGAAGGATAATCTCCATCAAGCACAAAATTGGATGAAGAAACAAGCTGACCAACATTGCTTAGAAAAGTATTTTCAAGTGGGTGACCAACTGTTTCTTCGATTCCATCCTTATAAGCAAACACCTCTTAAAGAAAAGGGCTTCCAAAAATTAGCTCCAAAATTTTATGGGCCTTATTAGGTGATATAGCATATTAGCTCTATTGTGTACAAACTGACCCTACCAACCACTTAAAAAATCCACCCCGTCTTCCATGTATCTTTCCTTAAGAAGGTTGTGGGGCACAATTGAAAGGTCCAAACCATACTTCCAGAATTGGACAAGGAAGGTTCTATTTGGATCCAATGAAATAAGTCATATATTCATGGAAACGATGTCTTCATGATTGCACTATTGAGGAAGCCCTCATCTAGTGGAAAGACACTTTACCATAAGATGTGACATGGGAACTAACAACTATTCTCCAGAAATTTCCGCACCTCCAGCCTTTAAGAGAAGGCAACTTTGGAAGGGGGAGGACATGTTAGGGTTTGACCCTAACCCCTTTATTATATAATAATCCTAAAGGATGGTGTAAGTGTCATGATTAGTTAGTTTAATAAATAAATATCATAAGGATTGTAAGTGGTTGACCCACATTATAAAAAATGGACCACAATTAGTTTTAACATGACATAGCTAATAAATATATTGGGTTAACCGACATTATGCAAGGGACAATGAATAGTTAGGGTTTTTTGTCTCATGAAACTATATATTGTTGAAGATAGTAAGGGAAGTGTTGTGTTGTGTTATGTAATTAAGTTATGCTCTAGTGGAGGTTTCCCCCTTCAAGAGGAAAGTGAATAGTATTTATGCAAATATTAATATAATATTTCCATTTTTACCATCTCATTGCGTTATTTTCTATGGTATCTTTGGCATATTTCACACTTCTCATATTTTTTGTAGGTTAAGCATACTACAAGAGACACCAAAATTTAGGTCAATGACTAGGGAAAAACGCACAAGAGGAAAACCCAATGAATATTACTTATGAGAGAGAATTCATTTCATCAAAATGTACATCAAAATGTTCTAAACAAAATTCCAATTTTTTGACCTCAATATTTTCCATGTCAAAGTCTGCAATAGAGGGGCCAAATTTCAGCTTGAGATAGCTGAACAGAAAGGGCCAAAATTCGGTCAAATCTTAGTCAATGAATCATAGTTAGATATTGGTCAAAGCACAAAAGTTGATATGTGGTCAATCCTTGGTCAATGAGTCTAAACAAGAGTAGACCTCTGGTAAAATAGAGTCAATGGATCACTAAAAATCTCGCTCTCCAAAAATAGTCAAAGTCTCGGTCAAATAGAAGTAAATGATCCCAAGTCAACAATAGTCAAACAATAGATAAGAGAGTTGGTTAACATAGAAATATTCTTCATCTTTTCTCCTTCAAACCCATTTAATGAGTGGGGTAAACTTGAGAAAATGAGGCTAACTTGGTAAACATATAAATTCATAATTTCTTCTTTGACTTGCCAATGGAAATATTGACTAAAGATACCAATTTTTAACACTCCCTCTTAGTTAGGGAGGCACTTTTCATTCTCTCTCCCTTAAGATCAATTTCCCTAACTAATCCATTGGTCTCTCAGTAACAACCTAAATAAGAGACCAACTATACAAGTCTCATCATAAGGAAATATACATAGCATCAACTTCATCCCATAAGCCAAAACCTAATGGCATTAATATTAGTGCCCAACTAACCATGGGATCAATCAATGAGAACAAACTCTCCAACCATATGGTTTCTTAGTCAAGCACAATGACCCAAGAGATTACACAAGGTCCATCTCCCCAACCATAAAAAAGTTCTCTCAATCAATGACCCAAGGTAGGAATCCCTATCTCAATATCATTCTCCCCAACTATATAGTCTCTCAGTCAAATACAATTACCCAACAGAGAGAAATCAAAAAATTAGTGTCCCCAACCAAACCCATTGGTCTCCCAGTGAAACAGAATGACTTAAGGGATCACTCCAAGCCTCAAAACTAAAACCCAAACTCCTTAACCATATTTGTTTCTAATTTGACCTCAATGACCCAAGGGAGTAACCAAGACAATATTCCCAACCAAACACCTTGGTATCTCAGCTAATCCCAATGAATATTTTCAATCATTTGATGCTATACAATCAATGCTCCCTCTCTCCCAAAGAGTGATTCTTAATAACTCCAATTTGATCTATGTAATAGGAAATCCTTAACTGGGACATTGGTTTTGTTAAAACATCATCAATCTGCTCATCAATAGGTACATACTTAAGCCTATGAAAACTCCTCTCTGGACAATATTCCAGATTTAATGATACTTGATATCAATGTGCTTTGACCTCTCATGAAAAACTAGGTTCTTAGAAATATTTACACAACTTTTATTATTACAATATACAATGGTTAATTCCAACATGATCAAACAAATTAGAAAATAATTTACAAAGCCACACAACTTCACAATAGGCTGAACATGCAAATATATACTCAATTTAAGCTATACTAAGAGCAACATAAGTTTTCTTCTTACTTGACCATGAAATCAGAAAGGAGCCCAAGCTAAAACATAAACCATAAGTGCTCTTTCTATCATCAGTGCATCCATCCCAATCAACATAAGTAAAACCATGTAGCTACCATTTTCCATTAGAAACATATTTCAAACCATAATCAATGGTGCCATGTAGATATCTCAATATATGTTTTGTTGCAACCTAGTGCACATGTTGGGGCTCAATCAATAACGTTTTTAGAATGTTCACAACATAGAAAATATTAGGTCTGGTGCTCACCAAATAGTTTAATGAGCCAATCAATTTGTGATACATAGAGGGATCAATAATATCATAATCAAATTTGTCAGCATGGGAGTGTCCATGGACTTATAGTTCATCATGCCAAATTTTTTAAGGATCTTAATAGTGTACTTTCCTTGTTCAACAAAGACTTCAGCAAGCTTTTGCCATATTTCCAATCCCAAATACTAGTGCATAGGACCAATATCCTTCATCTCAAATTTAGAATTCAACTCCCTCTTACACTAGAAAATGAGAACTTCAACCCATATTAGAAACAATTCATCTGCATAGAGCAAGAAATTAAAGGGCTCACCTTCAACAACTTTGAAGTAAAAATTTGGATCAACATCGTTCTTTTAGAAAAAGGGGCTCAACAAATAGCTATCAATGCAAGATTATCAAGCACTGGGAGCTTCCTTAAGCCCATACAAGGCTTTCTTCAATTTGAAAACATGTTTCTCTCTATCATAAATCTAAAATCCTCGAGGTTGATCAATATAAACTTCAATGACTCAATTCAGAAATATAGTCTTGACATTGATTAGATGCAATTTCCAACTTGAAACAAAAGCAAGAGAAATAATAGATCTAATAAAATAATACCTGGAAATGGGAGAAAATGTGTCTTCATAATCCTCTCCCTCCTTTTATGAGAATCCTTGAGCCACAATATTGCCTTTTACTTCTCAATACTTCCATCAGATGCATGCTTGATTTTGTAGATACATTTGGAAGACACAACAGGTTTCCCTTCAGGCCTTGGCATAATTTCCTAGACATCATTCTTCAATATAGACTGGTTCTCTTCAATCATAGCATCTTTCCAAACTTGATGTTCAACTACTTCTTCATAGGTGGATGGCTTAGAATGAATGAATTTTATGAGGACAAATCCCTCTTGCTGACAAGAGAAATCTCCCTAGGATTCTAAGAACCCTAGTAACAAACACATAGTAATTGCTACCTTTCTCTAAGTTCTGATCGTTTGAAAGAAATAGAATGAAAGAGCCCTCTTATCAGTCTAGAGAAATGATTGATGAAGTCCCTTAAAAATTTTTATCACACACTCTTCAATGCTCCAAATGTCTTCTTGTCACTCCCAACAGCGTCTTCGAAATGTTTTGAAAGAGATATGCAAAGACAAAGACAAACAGGAGATCAAAGCATACATGATATAATAAAAAATATGATGAACTAATTTAACCAATTATACAATGAAAACTGATCAATTATGCAACCAAAACTCATGTAGGTGATCAAGGAATCCTAAAAATCAAATCAATAGAGATTTAATTGAGAAATAACAATTGCTTATATTCATAAAACTAGAGAAAATCCTTACAACCATCTAGCCTTGATGTAGCAAGCCCTTTCTTCTATCTTTGACCCTCTCCCTTGAAAGACAAGCTGTCCAACCTAATCTCAACAACAAAAACCTGCTTCCAAGAGTCATTTCTCAAAACCCAGACCTGTAATGGCTTTATAGGCCAAGGGATGAGATCCACTATTAGTGGGATAGAGGTCCCATAAAGGAATGGGATTTCCTCCATGATGGGAGGGATCAACACTAAATATGCACTCATTCGAAGCTTGTGGGCTGGGATAGATGCTACCAACAATGCTTCTAGACTTTACTTTTTATTTGTACGTACTTCAAGTCATGTTCGTAGGTCATAATGGAAGACAATGCCTACTTCTACGCATAAAATAATGGTTTTCCCTGCGTATGCAAAGGAAGTGACTAGGAAACTATGAACATAGCCAAAATCATGGTTTTGTACCATAGGGTCTAGAAATTCCACCTTCTTTGGGATGATTTAGTTTCAAACTCCGCAAGGTAATGCTTCAGAACACGTGTTGATACTGAGTGATCTGGATTTAAATAGGAATGCAACAAATTACAGATATAACTATAAATACAAAGATGCATTAGAAATAACACTTCATCTCATTAATATCAAATATTGAAATAAGCTTACAAACAAAATGGAAATAAGACTAGCTTGAGCGATGGTAGCTTATCTCTGAGAAGAGATGTGGCAGCTACATGCCTCTGAACTGTGTTACAATGAGGCTCCAGGGCCTATTTATTATTCAGAAACAATGGAAAACCCTAAACATCCAAAAACATAACCCTAGGAGATGAAGCGCCAAACTATGGGCCCCGTTTGGGTAAATTGGTACATCAACTTCCCGGGGTCGTAACTTTGGCATACGATCTCCATTTTATGTGCACAATACCTCCTTAGAAATATCTATCCGAGGACTACAAATTTTGAGTGAGAAACATGGTCCATGACCCATGTTGCTTCCAGTTTTCCCAAAAAACGTCGTTTAGGGCCTTAAAATGGCTCCGAAAGCTTAAGACCTGAAAAATGCCAAAAATAGTCAATTGTGCTACAAATAAGGAAACTGAAAAACTAAAAGAAACAATGGTGGGGGTCCAAATGTAATAGGCGGCTAGCCACCAATATCCACCTCGATCATTCCTCCCCCCTTAGGAAGTAATGGTCCCCATTGCATTGAGTTCCTCCACGAGATGAGGAAACTTCTGTTGAACTTAGTCCTTGGTGAGCCACTTGCCCCGATGAAGGAGTTGGCCTACTTTCACAACTCGAAATAGTTTGATCCTTTGTTTTTAGGTGCTATTGATCTATGTTTCCATGATCTGATCAGTTATGGCTTGTTCCAAGCGATCTGGATTTAACTCTATAGGTGTGGGTTGTTCTGTAATGTTTGATGTGTCTAGAAATGGTGGGAAGTATGGTCGAAGGTGGTCCACATTGAACACTAGGTGTAGGCCAAGGAATGGGGGAATGTTGAGCTCAAATGCATTGTCTCCCACAACCTTGGTAATGGTGTAAGGACCATATCAGAGTGGTCTGAGTTTCCGATAGGCTCCGATAAGGTGTTCCTTTTGCAAATGCAACCACACTTTGTTGCCCACCTAAAACTTGTGTGGCACCCGATGTTGATCATGTCGCTGCTTGTACTTGGAATTTGATTTCTACATAATGTCATGGATCTGCTGGAGGATATGTTGGATGTGCTCAATGAAGTGGTTCGCCTTATTGGTTCCGAACTAGACATGAGCTGAATTTATCAGAGTAGCAACAAATGACATCGCCACTTCAATGGGACATAATGGCTGGAATCCCAAGCCCACCTAAAAAGGGTTGTGGCCAGTCGAGTTGTGGAGAGATCAGTTATAGTTGTGCTGAACATAGGGGAGGCTCTCATCCCATGTGCGTGGATGCTTTAAGTTGTACATGCACAGAATGTGTACAATCATCCTGTTCACGACCTCTATTTTCCCATCAGTTTGGGAATGGAAAGCTATGGACTTAGTGAGCTTGGTGTCCATCATCAACCAAAGACTGGACCAAAATGTACTGAGGAACCTATTATCTTGATCTGAGATGATAGACTGTGGGATCCCAAAGTGTACCCACACTCATTCAAAGAAGAGTTTAGCAGTGGCTTCCACTGTGATATTCTTCTTACAGGGCGCCATAATGGCCATCTTTGAGAATCTGTCGACAACCACAAAAACACAGTCGTTGCCATGCTTAGTAGAAGGAAGGCCCTACATGTAATCCATGGAGATGGATTCCCAAGGTCGACTAGGGGTAGGAAACAAAGTATAGAGGCCTTACTTCTTGATGGTCGGTTTGGAAATGGCGCAGGCAGTGCATGATTTGATGTACTTCCTGACATCCTGTTGAAGATTCGACCAATAGAAATATTTCTACAGCACTACCACTGTTTTCTCGACCCTAAAATTCCCAGTGGCCTGTCTGTAGTGTGCTTCCCAAATCATCTTGGCACGCTCGCTTGAAGGAACACAAAGGTGTCCTAGGTGGCATAATAGGGCATCCTAGAGGTGAAAATATGGAACTTGCTGACCCTTCAAGAGTGTCTGGTATGTGTGCCTGAATTTTAGGTAACTTTTGTAGAGAAGTGGCTAATCAGAAGTCTCGTGACCACAAGAGTTGAGCACGGTGGTTAACACCATGATTGGTGGTCGACTGAGGCAATCTACAACATTATTGGTGCTTCCCTTCTTATACTTGATATTCAAATGGAACAATTACAGTTGTGTGGACCACTTCTGACGGCAACCATTCTACAACTTCCCTTGCATCTGTATGAAATGTAGGGGCCTGTGGTCTGTGTGGATGACCGTTTCCTTCCCCAAAATGTAATGCTTCCATTGTTGACAAGCCTGCACAATGGAATACATATATTTGTCATAAGTGGGATACTTCTGCACTGTGTCCGAAAGTGTCTCACTATGATATGCCACTGGATGCCCCTGTTGAGTAAGGATCGCCCCAATAGCTTAGTCAGAGGCATCTATCTCAATCTCAAATGGTTGTTGCAAGTCTGGTAATGTGAGCACTGGTGCAGAGAATAGACAATGTTTCAACTCTATGAATGCCTTCTATTGAGATTCAAACCAAAAGAATTATGCTTTCGCTCCTCCCTTGGTGACTTGAATCAAGGGCCAAGTGATATGAGAGAATCCCAACACGAACCTACGGTAGAAATTGGCAACACCCAGAAAGTTGCAGAGCTATATCAGAGTAGTTGGAGCTGGCCAATCCCAAATGACTTGGATCTTGGTTGGATCCACATGCACCCCCTGTTCATCAATAATTTATCCCGGATACTAAACCTGGGTCATGCCAAAAGTGCATTTCTCCAAATTGGCACATAGCTTGTGTTGCCACAGTGTTTGGAGAACCTGTCGAATGTGGTGGAGGTGATGTTCCCAACTTTGGCTAAAGATCAAGATGTCATCCAAGTATACCACTACAAATGAGTTGGTGAATGGCTACAAGATGTCATCCATTAGCCTCATGACGGTTGCAGGAGCATTCGTCAACCTGAAAGGCATAACCAACTATTCGGAAAGGTCCTCCTTGGCTTTGAAGGCAGTCTTCCACACATCGGAGGGTTCAATTGGTACCTTGTGATATCCTGATTTTAAGTCGATCTTGCTGAAATATTTTTCCCCCTTCAGTTGGTCCAGAAGGTCATCAATCCGCGGGATTGGGTACCTATTCCAAACAATGATCTTGTTCAACGCTCGATAGTCAATACAGAGTCTCCAAGTCCCATCCTTCTTCTGTACCAACATGATCGGGCTCCCACAGGGTGATGAACTCAGCTGGATGTGACCTTTCTGCAACAACTCCTGAATTTGCCTCTTGATTTCATCGTTCTCTAGAATGAAGCACTAATAGATTGGTCCATTGGGTAGTGGTGCACCTCAGGTCAGATCGATAGAGTGCTTGGTCTGACGATGCAAAGGTAACCCTGCGGGGGAGGTGAAGATGTCCTCGTACTCCTCCACAACCTTGTCCATCTATTTTTGTCATGCAAAGGGGCCCTGTCTAGAGGTCGTGACCACCTTCTTCTTCTTTCATTGAGGGTGTATCATCAGGAAAACAAATTTCCTGGTTTTGGAAATGAGCTTACTAAATTGTTTTGCAGTAACCAAAGAGATGGTGATAAGCGGTACTACCTCTGGTATCATGTACAACTTATTTCCCAAAGTAACAATAAAAACACGAGGCCTTGACTCATACATAGCATGTCACTTCCATAAGTATGGTTTTCCTAATAATACATCACAAACATCAAGGGAAGCAACGTCACATAACACCTCATTCGTGAAGGGCTTGATGTTGTCTGGAAGGTGGCATTACTAGCTCATGCGAAGATCCCTTCCTTGGTGAAGCCACCAGATGGTGTACAGTTGTGGATGTGTTGTGGTCAATAACCCCAGCCACTTCATGACCTCTACCAAAATGAGGTTCTTTTGGCTCCCGCTGTCGACAATGAACTGTAGCGGGGAACTCTTTACCCACATCTAGGAGTGGAAGAGGCACACTGATTCCAATGGATCTTCGGGCTCCTCCCTCTAGATCTTCATGGTGGAAACGACGGCATTGGGCTCCACATCGATAATTTGCTTCCCTTTGTTATTCCCCTTGTTGGGTTTTGACTCAGAGTTGGAACATGCATTTGATTCCAAAGCCTTTAACTCAGGCACTAGTGACTGCTTGGCCCAAAACTCACTTGTGTTGTGAGTGGAGCTCTTATGGAAATCACACCACTTTCCTGTGTCCTTTTTTGGCTTCGCGGTGTTTTTCTTTGCTAGAAGCTTCGGAAGGTTGTCCTGGGCCACCCCGCCTTGGCTTTGTCCTTTTTTTGTGGTTTTAGGGGCACCTTTCCCTTGCTTTAGATTCACATATCCAAAATATCGCTTCTTCTATTTAAACTTTTTCTCAATCTTGACGGCATATTGGTATGTCATGCCGAGCGAGGAGATATCCAGGAACTCCATCTTGTCTTGGATGTACCTATGTAGGTAGTCGCGTTTCTTGAGAACCAAATGCTTCTTAGAATCCTTGATACCCAACTTTGTGCGAAGGGTATGAAAAACATTGGTAAACTCTGGAACATCTTGGTCCTTTCCCTGTCGCAGCATTGTCCACTTTATGTATTTATCCTCATAGCTACCAATAGGGTAGTACTGCTCCTTGATGGCATCCCAGAACAAGTTCCAAGTGGGTGCGGCTAAAAACAGTGAGTTCGTACTTTCATCGTTCTGCTCGCAGTGGTTTCCCACCAGTCCTTGACATGGGGGGATACTTTGAGAAGTGCAAAAGTGATCTTTTCCCGACTGGAAAAATCATGAACGGAAAAATATCCTTCTAGAAGATTTAACCATTTATCTATAGCATTTGCATCTATCTAACCTTCAAATATGGGAATGTCAAAGTTAACTTGTACCTTAAAGGGTGTGGTGCTTCTAAAGTAGCTTCCAGAAGTAGACGCGTCACCCTTGGGTAACCGCTAAAGGATCTGGGAAAAGTTGTCCATCATTGCGTTCCTTTGTTTCTTCGAGAAAGATTTTGATAGGATCTCCTGCCCCCTCATCTTTCTTTTCATCCGCCATGGGAGTCGGTCGGGATTTTTGAGGCTGGTCTTGCAAAGGTTCGACCAATTCAAGCCCTAACTCCTTATATCCTAACCTCATTGGGGACATGCAAAGAAAAAAGAGAAAGAGAAGATCGCTTTGATACCACTTATTCAGATTTAAACATGAATGCAACAAATTATAGATATAACCATAAATACAAAGATGCATTAGAAATAACACTTCATTTCATTAATATCAAATATTGAAATATGCTTACAAATAGAATGGAAATAAGACTAGCTCGGGCAATCGTAGCTTATCTCTGAGAAGAGATGTGGTGGCTACATGCCTCTAAACTCTGTTACAATGAGGCTCCAAGGCATATTTATTATTGAGAAACAATGGAAAACCCTAAACATCCAAAAACCTAACCCTAGAAGATGAAGCACCAAACCATGGGCCCCATTTGGGTAAATTGGTACATCAACTTCCCGGGGTCGTAACTTTGGCATACGATCTCCGTTTGACACACACAATACCTCGTTACAAAGATCTATCCGAGGAATCCAACTTTTGAGTCAGCAATGGGACATTCGTCTCTCGATTTTCCCAAAAATGTCGTTTGGGGCCTCAAAATGGCTCTGGAAGTTCAGGACCCAAAAAACTGCCAAAAATAGTAAATTGTGCTACAAATAAGGAAACTAAAAAACTGAAAGAAACAATGGTGGGGGTCTAGGTGGAATAGGCGGGTGGCCTCCAATATCCACCTTGATCACCGAGTGATCCAAACTGATAGTCATTTGCCTAATGCGACAAAATGACATGTAACAAATTGCCCCCTAAAGCGTAAAGTCATAAGAATATTTTGATGACTGAAGTGCTTTATCATGCAAAGGTTTGGGTTAGAGACTATAGTTGGAGAGCTAAACAATCAGATAAATGTTACAATGGAATATATAATATCATCACTGAGGTAGGAATTCCCATACTCATAATGTAAATGTCTCAAAGCACAGTACGAAAATACATCTAAAGATCCATGTCAAAAGATGACATAGTATGGACACAACTATCAATGGATCTGTGTTTACAATCATGAATATTTAATAACTTGACGTAGCCTAGATGGATGAAACTAGATCCGAGGTCTTGATCTCCATCCCTCGATCCGTATTACTAATCTATCGATGCGAGTGAATGTATCAAAGTCGAACATGGTAGAAACCACTTGATTACCGGTCAATGATATGAATCGTTAATAAGTGCGAGAAAAACCACCAGTATTGACAATGGCTCTCAAGGTACTTTCGGTACAATCTATGAAGTGTGAATAGATGATTTTGTGTCGAACACTCATAGAATCATTCGATCAAAGGTCAATGATGAGAACTTGTCGTCGAAGGTGAGAAACCTACCATTAAGGCATGTAAGCCTGAAGGTATTGAAGGTTTCTAGATAAATTCCTAGATAGTGAGCTGAATTCGATAGGAAGTAATCCATCGTAGGAGGGCCTACAACATGAAACTTATGTCAAGTTTTGAAGAACAACATTTTAGAGTAATCCAGGATTGACTCAGGGATGGTATATGTAACTAAAGGTGAAGACTGGAAAATTCATTTTGGCTGAGGTTGAAATTCTCTTGAACATATCAGAGACACGACATGATGATTTGGTAGCATTTGACTCAAAAAAAAAAAAACCCAACCCAACTGAATACTTTTAATGAGGTATGGTTAATTGAGTAATAAATGGATTTCCTAACCCAAACACAAAAGTGAGGGAGTGTCATGTTCAAGAGTGACATACTTCCTTTTACAAATGAAAAACAAATATTCTTTCTAACACTTTCCCCCACCATTACTGGCAAGTACCTCTTTAGTTTTTAAAAGCTTGAGGAGGATAACGTATGCTTGTCTTGTAAGCTCATCCTTCGGACTAGTCCTCCAAAGTATTTTTAATGAACCCTAAGAAGGAGTGGTTCGGTCTCATCATGCTTAACGAGTCTTATACTATTTAATTTTTACGAGTCCAGTAAAGGGGTAACTTGATGTCATTTTCATATTTAAAGAGTTTGAGAATACATGAAAATAAAACTCATTCAGTTCTTTTACTATAAAAATTTAATGAGCCCAGAGAAAGTAAAGCTCGGTGTTTTTCAGTTTTAGGGAGTCGGAAGAAAAAAGTAAGTAAACTCCACAATGTTCTTTTTCATAAATTTAGTCCCTCAAGCCCAAAAAAGGATAAAATAATGCAGGAGAGAAATTTATTGAACATGATTAGTCAATGTATACCTTTTTCATAAATAGTCTGATTCAGTCCGTAAAAGGGGTAAACTTATATTGAATGGACAGTTATTCATTTACTTGTACAAGTTTGAACAATCAAGTACTTGACAATCTTTTTGTTTTTAAGGAGTCTGAAAAGGGTAAAAAGAGAAATCCATGGTTTCGCTTTTTCACGAGTTTTAATGAGTTTGAAAAAGTGATAAACAATACTCAGGACCAAAATGATATGTTTCCATATTTATACAGTAACCTCCACACTTAAACTCAAAATAATTATCTTTGTTCAACAATAAAAACGAAAAAATTTACAAAATTAGACTTAAAAAGTTTAATAGGTGTAAAACAATATTTAATTAGCCCTAAAAAATTATAAAAAGCCCAAAATGTAAAAAGTTTTCACCATTTCCATTTTCACCATTTTGAGAGAGATAGAAGCCATTTTTTACCAGAAATTTCTAAAACTGATTAAGGGAAAACCATTGGATGAAATCACGAGCCACTTTCACCAGGTAAATGGTCTATCCATGCTCTTCATTTTCAAGTCAATTTTTTAGCTTTTCACAGTGAATTTTGGATTTTTGGGGAGGGTTTTGTAAAAACAAATTTTCCCTCATTGTGAGTAGGTACCCTTCATCAGGCCTATGCATAACTATATAATTTTTAATGTGATGTGCAAAATTTCAAGGAACAAAATTGTGCACATTCACAATGTCCATTAAAGCTAGTTGTGTACAACACTAAGGGAAAAGTAAAACAAATGAAAAACGCTCCAAATTTTTGCTAAATCTCTCCATGCATGTTCCTAATGATTTTTAATGTTTAATTACAACATTTTGATCCATAAACATGGAATGGAGAGAGCGTAAGCATGAAGAGCAAGATATACTTTATCTCAATGACCTAACAACCATAGAAACCCTAACAAATTGTGGATAATAAAAGTTTTTCACCATTCTAAGCTTGAGGGCCCAAATAGACTTGCTTGAATGGATGGTAGGAAAGTGTAATGTTCAAGAAGAGTGTTTTATAGTCGGAGACCACAGACTTGTCATTGATGCTGATGATATTTACTTCTTGAATGGACTTCCATGCCGTGGCAAGGAAATCATCTTGTATGGCCATAGGCATAGTGGTGGGACCATTTCTACCTATTTGATACAATATTGTACTTATGGGACTACTCTCAAAGATGACATAATTGAAATCAAGACCGTACATGAGATTCTTTTGAAAGCCATCAGGTTACTGTTGCACTGTTGTGTGGTAGTGCAACATTACATTTTCTCACTAAGGCTCAGATGCATACTTTTGTGGATTGATTTAATGGTACCAAATTTAACTGGTGTGAGGCTATAGTTTCTAACTTGAAAGGGAAACTAACCAGGGTTAGAACGAGAAGACTAAGACAATTTGGGTATGGTACCTTCGTTATTTCATTTACTTTGGAGGGTATTCCTCTTTTGGCTCCACAGGTATCTATCGAGAGAGGAGGGCTTCATAACCCTCCCATGCTAAAATGGGGTACACTTATGGCATGCCGTGGAGGTGGTGTTATACGGGAATAGTGTCCACTCAGATGCTGTTATTCCCACTAAGATGGGTGGCTATCTTAGAAACAAACAATCAAAGTCTACTATTGATTCATTTTATGAAAATAGATGAGAGGAGAACCAAGAGGGCCAACTTGAGTCTTGCGCTCGATATCCTCTCCTTCTTGATAGAGTTTTGCCACTTCTTCTTTGTCTGCTCAGCTTCAAAAGGACCTGTGGAATCACATCAACATACTAATATGCAAGAAAAAAAGATATAAATTCATAAATACTGTAGGATCAGATGTGCATTAACCATATACAAGCATATATAAACAAATACACAAGAATATGGAAGGAAACAAGAATAGCTTTATTCAGATGAAAAGTAGCAAGAAGATTACAACCATGTGCTCTGACCCAGCATCA